>QEOT01124315.1:556733-596876 GCA_003123785.1 Pterocarya stenoptera | reverse complement strand
CTTTTCATTTCAAGGAAATCTTACAACTGCTGCTACTAGAAACAAATAAAAAATGCACTTAACTCAGTTTTGGGTTTCTCTTTAAAATTTCATGAATTTTAAAAGTTCAAGAAACCAGCGATAAAAACTGGGTTCTACATTCTTGTTCTGAATCACTTTGACATTACTATTGGTTAATACCACAAGCACACATTTAATGCCACCTCATTAGAGGATGACTCCATTTTGGTGATGGGCACCTACATTGGGGCAACCCAACTAAGTGTTGATGATGTGTAAATGAAAATTGAAGGAAATGATGTTCTTCAAGTTAATATGCATAAATTGATGGTTTCCTGAATATTTCCAGCGACTGGAGCAATTATTGCACTTTTCATGCAACAAGCTAACCCAATTCTGATCTATATTGTACAGTCCAAAAACATGTTAAGTAGAGCTTAATTATATCATTAAAGTGGAATGATAAGGATAACCAGCCTGATTTTTCCTCCTTGATGGCCATTTTCTACCATGCCACCTCATTGCTCAATCAATTTAGAAAAGTATAATTTCCTTTGATATTTATGTTTTTGCCATTTTGACATTGAATATCACAGTGGATGACTACTTTTTGGTGATGGGCACTTGCATTGGGGCAGCCCAACTAAGTGTTAATGACATGTAAATGAAAATGAAACTCAAGTGATGCTCTTCAAGTTAATATGCATAAATTGATGGTTTCCTAAATATTTCCAGCGACTGGAGTAATTATTTCACTTTTCATGCAACAAGCTAAGCCATTTCTGATCTATATTGTACAGTCCAAAAACATATTAAGTAGATCCNTGATGCTCTTCAAGTTAATATGCATAAATTGATGGTTTCCTAAATATTTCCAGCGACTGGAGTAATTATTTCACTTTTCATGCAACAAGCTAAGCCATTTCTGATCTATATTGTACAGTCCAAAAACATATTAAGTAGATCCTAATTATATCATTAACTCAAATGCTAAGGATAACCAGCCAGATTTTTCTTCCTTGGTGGCCATTTTCTAGCATCTTTTTCCACTAGTTCCCAGTTTTGGTTTTTTTTTTTTTTGGTAGCATATATAAGTTAATAGGTCCTAGTTTCATCTATTCCCCTAATGTTCCTACTCCAATTCGTATATTAGAAATACACAGCTGTCGCCACTTGAAATAATATTTCACACACATCATATCCTTTTTTTTTCACCATTTGACAAGAACTATCTACTTTTTCCTTTCACATTATGTCTAAATAGTTTAGAGTTTTTAAGTGGCATCACCTGTTCAGGTCCACAACAAATATGTATTTCTAACAACCATGTGAACTTGATGTATTCAAACATATTATATCATCCCATTTTCACACATTTTCTGGTACATACGTAACAAGCAAACCATCATTCAGCAAAGCTTGTTCTATAATAAAATTATAGCAATTACAAATCATTATATATTTCCACATCAACTGCGATATTTGAACAAAGTATCTGTCTTTAGTCAAAGTCTGTTTCTGAACTCGAATCAAAATCTTCCTCATCACCATCGTCATTATGGTCAGAAATGGAATCATCATCAGAAGTCTCAACGTCCACCTCATCATCAATAAAAGTATGGTCAATATCAGTCCCAACATCACCGTGTACCGCAATTAAGTCATTAACTAGAACTAGTTCCTCATCCTCTCGATGCAATTGGTTGACCAAACCACTATCACTATGATTGACTGTACCATAATCATTGGTAGCATCTTCCTCTTGATATGCCTCACCATCAGAGGAGTCCTCACCATCGTCTAGGGCCTTTGGTATGGATGGAATGTTGTACACATTCCTGTTGGTTATCTTTTGTATCACTTTCTAATTTCCAATCATACTTGGGTCTTTTAAGTAAAAAACTTGTGAGCACTGACAAGTAAGGGCGAAAGGCTCATCCTGATACCATTTTCTAGATGTATTCACACTTGTAACATGCTCACCCACACGTATGCCTCGCCTAGGATCACCAACGTCCCACCAATCATATTTAAACAAGTATACAAGATGCCAACCCATGTACCGTAATTCCAATATATCTGTTAACACACCATAGAAATCAACCGAGTTCGACTGATGTACTGCTGAAACAACGACTCCACTATTTTGTGTGCGTCGGTGTTGCTCACGGTCCTTTGTGTGAAACCATATTCCATTCATTATACATCCATTGTATGACCCAACCCAAGGATCTAGTCCGCATGACAGAGCATAAACTTCATCTGTAACTTCACTCTAGTTTGAGTTGTGCAATTCTCGAATTTGTAACTTTCATTGAACACCAATCGTAAGAGTCTAACATGAAGGAATGAAATATGCACTATGCCGAAAGTAAAGTGTGACCACATAGGTCATATAAACCATGACTTACATGGTTCTTGAACCATTTGCAAAATTCTGTTTGGTGCTTACAATCAACGTTGTTAGTGTCCTCCTTCTTAATCTTGTTATAATGCTGTCTACACATAGAGACAAGTCAAATAGTAGAATTTTAGGTTCAAACAAATATACAAGATGAAGGTTGAGTATGAAGGGATAGTTTAAAGTACTATAGGACTTACTCTATGTACTGTTCAATCTCAGGACAGTTGTTGAGTACGTACCACTTGGCTTTTGCTAAAAGTGGGCCATCCAACCTTTTAGCGGAGGACGAACCCATCGGCCGAACCTTTTGGGAGAAAACCATCATACTTCCTCGTTGATGGGCTTGACCGACATCCACATTTCGTTCCTCTCTATTAAAAGCTGTCTCAATGTCATGGAGATAAGTTGAACAAAATGTAAGGCACTCCATATGAACATAGGCCTCAGCAATTGAGCCTTTTGGATGGGTCTTATTTTTGACATAGCGCTTGAATTTTCCTAGATACTTTTCAAAATGATACATCCACTTATATTGCACAGGTCCCACAAGTAAGGCTTCGTGTGGCAAATGGATGGCAAGATGCACCATTATATCATAAAAGGTAGGTGGAAATATCATTTCCAATTTACAAAAAAGAATAGAGATGTCACTTTGTAGCCTCTGTATGGCATCAATGCATAGTGCCAGTCCACACAATTTTTTGAAGAAGGTACTTAACTCAGTCAAAGCTTCTCGAACATCACTCTTAAAGTATCCACCAATCAAAACTGGAAGCAATGTTTGCATGAAAACATGAGAATCATGACTCTTCATGCCTAGGATCTTTGATTCACTAACATTAACACATCGGGCAATGTTTGAGGCAAAACCATCAGGGAACTTTACATTTGCCAACCACTCGCAGAAAGATCTCTTCTTCAGTTTATTTAACTGGTAACATGCCAACCTCATGGCATAACGATCACCATTCTGCTGTAAGTGTAATTCTTTCTGTATGCCAAGGTTGGCTAAATCCCTTCGTGCATTGGCGGAGTCTTTGCTTTTTTCATCAATATTCATCAAAGTGCCTAATATGCTATCGCATATGTTCTTCTCAATATGCATGACGTCGAGGTTATGCCTCAAACCCAATGAAGACCAATAAGGTAGGTAAAAAAATATACTTCTTTTCGTCCAATTCAACTCATTGGCTGTGTGTTTCCTCTTCTTTGTAGTTTTCCCAAACTATACAGCTGTCACTTTATTCAACTGTTCGAGGATAACGTCTCCAGACAAATGTGTAGGTTGAAGCCGATGATTTGTATTACCATTAAAATCAGCCTTACCGACAATCACCGACGATGTCTCATGTAACAATGTTTTCGCCCATAGACCAACCACAATGAATCTGTCTCACCATTGCATATTGGACATGCCAACTTCCCCTTTGTGCTCCACCCAGAAAGATTAGCATATGCTGGAAAGTCATTAATGGTCCATAGTAATGCGGCATGTAAGCGAAACCTAGATGAGGTAGAGGCATCGTATGTACTAATTCCATCTTCCTACAAATATTTCAATTCGTCAATTAAAGGGCGTAGATAGATGTCGATATCATTACCAGGAGCTTTTGGGCCAGGGATTAGCAAAGATAGCATGAGGTATGGATCTTTCATGCATAGCCAATGGGGCAAGTTATAAGGTACGAGTATCACTAGCCATATACCATATGGTTTAGCTATATTGTTAAATGGGTTAAAACCATCACTAGCTAAACCAAGTCTCACATTACGAGAATCTGTGGCAAATGTAGGAAACTGTAGATCAAAATCTTGCTAGACCTTCGAATTTGCAGGATGCCTCATGACATTAGCATCGTTGACCCGTTCACACGCATGCCACCTCATTGCCACGGCAGTCTTACTTGACACAAATAGTCTTTGCAACCTTGGGATCAAAGGAAAATACCTCAGGACTTTGTGTGAAATTTTCTTTGCCTTATTAGTGCTTAACACCCACCTCGGAGTGTTGTATTTAGGGCACTTCTCCTTATCGGAATGTTCCTTAAAAAAAAACACAATCATCCAAGCAAGCATCTATATTGGTGTAATTAAAGCCGAGGCCATGTTCCAAGCGGCATGCCTCATTATATGAGTCAGGGAGAAGAGCATTAGGAAATGCATCTTTCAACAACTTGATAACCATGTTAAAGAATTTAACACTCCAACCACCAACTGTCTTGATATGAAGCAACTTTACGATAAATGATAGTTTTGAAAACTTTAGGCACGATGGATAGAGTGGACGACGTGCATCTTCTAACAACTCAGCAAAGTTGGCACCAGGACCCCCTTCTATTACACCATGATCAAAGCTTTGAGAGCCGTATGAGTGGTCCATAGAGGCTCCAACCTGAATGTTGTCCAGCATCTCATCCATATCATCAATGTAGCCATCATTCAAGCTTGCCTCATCACCGGAATCTGATGAACTAACATCCAATACTTCTTCCTCACTGTGGAATGTCCAGGCCTTTTAAGAAGAATCAATCCCTATAATAAATAAATGATCCTCGACCACATTTATTGGCTGGAAGAACATATTACAACACCTATGACATGGACACCTAATGTCAACCCCTCTGGGTGCATGTTCCCGAGCCATAGCGATGAAATGGTTAACCCCCAATGCATATTCGTTAGACACAAATCTAACTTTAATATCCATCCACGTCTTGTCCATCTACATATGATACCACAAATGAAATTCATCAACAATATATCTATTGACGAATATACTAAGTTCCCAAGAATTAGCAAAAAAACGAAAGGTAAATGAAAATCTATCTATAAAGTAGTTTTTCTGGTTGCTTAGGCCTATATCTATTTAATGAAAACAAACCATCATGGATAACTCAGTTTAACATTGTAACAATCCTTGAAAAAGAATATAGTGTACAGTATATTATTATATGATTACATGGCAATGGCCTAGCCATAGCCAAGGATAAAGTTAGGATAGAATTTTAGCTAATGACTATACCATCAACTTCTAGCATGGTGAGTCAACATTGGACTAGCCATCTTAAAGATCCCAATATAATATGGCATATTATATAGTATAATAATAGTTAAATTATATATGCTTAGACAATCACTTTCTCTTTTAGACAAGATGGTTTTTCGGTATTAAATCTACATTGATATTATAGCATCAGCATTGTTTTGTAAGTGAAATCTGATACTTTTTGCTTAGAGGGATTATGATCTAAGATGGAGTTGTTTACTCCATGTATACACGAGTTTAAAAACATAACCATGTTGAAGCTGAATCCAAGATATTTAAGATATCCTTACTGACCAAGATGAGACAACAGAAACAGGTTCATCATTGGTGGTGTAGTATCTTATGGAATATGATATGGTACTAGCTTATAACAGTCAAAGTGAGAGTGTTTACAGCTGGTAGATATCATAAAAGGGTTTGATAAGCAAACCAGCTATTTTGTTTGCAATATTCTAATTTAAGAATAGACAGCTAATAAACCAGGTAGTCTTTGGTACATTATATAAATAAGTGTAGTCAATTACATTATTTATTAGCACATTATTTCCCGCAGTTATATTGCTGGCCTATGCCCAAAATAAACGAGGGACAGCTAACACCTATGTGGTAGATTCACAGTCTGAACAATCAAAAATAAATTCGACTTAAGTTTACAATCAAAGTGCAACCCTCTGATTGATCAACATACCATTAATCAATTTTTTTTTTAGTAGCCTATTAAAACTTGGTTTCTGAAACCAGAATAAAGATATGAAGATCGAAATTGATGGCCATAAGATTTAATCAGAATCATTTGCTCTTGTACTGTACAGAGCAGAGATGAAGGGATATCATTTTCTGTACCTAGTTTTTGTACCTCCTGACAAACTCTATCATTTTGCTATGATATTTTAGGGGGAAGAAACTGTGCTAATTATGAGTCTTGTATTAAGCATTTATACATGAGATTTAAATTGTGTAGAAGAAACTAGCACAGATTAAGAGGTAGGAAGCACTTGCACAGGACCCGGAAAGGAGAAGTGTTCCTAGAGTAATGTCAAACGAGGCTAAACAGGCTCTATGCCTTAGCTGTTGGTATGAGAGAGAGAGAGAGAGAGAGAGCTTTCACCATGACCAACTTATTCTTAAGTTGACAGCCCAACTACCATGCACCCACGGTAAATAACTAATAATTAAGGCAATGCAACATCTAGCTCCTATATATAAGACCCGTGCTGAAGCATATATAAAAATAATATTATCTCTGACCAATGAATGCGACCCATTTCGGAAGCATGCAATCTAGAAAATTTGTAGTTTCCTAGGCAGTTACGGAAGCTCCATTTAAATAGAAAATTGTCAAGAAGTTAGGTTTCCCCTGCCCTGTAAAAATTCCAGCAAACATCAATTTGGCTAGCTAGCTTCTTGTCCTGAAATTCTACAACACAAAACTGACCAAGCCCATTTGAATTTTCCAGAAAATTGACTTTGATCCCTTTTTGTTCTCACCATAGGATACATGGCCGAGGACTCTCTGTGATTGACTGTAATATTACATATATAAGATCATCTATAATTTTGTGACTTTAGAAGTTTTCTGGCGTCAAGTAAAGCAGTACTTTGAAATAGCATGCATGCACGCATGTTTCAGAATCTGAATATCGATCAAATGATCTTTTGGGAGTTTTCAAAGTCGATGTTTAACCTAAGGTCCTAATTAATTAATGAAAATAAAAATAAGGACGTTGAAGACGTATCATGTAAGAATGTATATACATGTAGCACAGGCGCTTAATAGTAAGGAAGAATCTCTCTCTTTATTTTTATTTTTAATTTTTTTTTGCCCTAATTAATTATCACCCTTTTTTAAAATTATAATACTTGATCACCAAACTAGTACTATATATAGCTCTCGATTTGCACCAAACATGGCAACATGATCCTCTTGTTTCTTGTATATATATATAGACGTTAACGACGGAGCCCTAGGCTTTTCAAATGAATTAACTATCTAAAATACCTAAGAAATTACTCAAAAGGTTAAAAATATGTAACCAATAAAAATAGTAAAAACATGTAATTATGATTAATAACTAACCAAATAATAATTATAATAAATAGAAAATGATATGACAAAACCAGAATAATAATAATATAAATTAATTAGGATTGGGGTAGTATGAAATATAATTCTAAAAGAATAGTATTAATTTGAGAATTCAAAGTAAAATTCATAACCTTGATACCGACTTTCAATTATTCCTAATTTCATAAACATGGAAGTGATGGAGATCAATATTTGAAGTACTAATCAACATGCATGCCCGAAAGAGAAGCAACAAGTTACATCAATCACTATTTTTAGAAAGTAAACCTTATATATGGAAATATTACTTGGGAATCCTATGGAAATATACACGAACAAGGAAAAAACAGTCTTGAAAATGGGCGTCCAACCGCCCCCAAATATGTCCAAACCGCATGCATATACCGCGGCCGAATACTATTATTATCTTGAAAATAGGTGCCCCAAATAATTAAAAAAGACAACTACAAATGCTTGAAGTCACAGCATTTTAACCTAATTTTGGTTGGTGTAGTCGCGATCCATTGCTTATTAACCACGTATAGATCACCGCGTGGAAACCAGCATGAGTGCTTGAGTACCCTAAATGTAATTGGCCAAATTCTTCGCTCTTCATCAAGTGATGTGCATAAGAGTACCTCAGCTACTCTCAAACACTCTCACCACTATTCTTTACTTTATTATTACTTTTCACCTACTTTTTCTACTATTCATTATTTTTCACCTACTTTTTACTACTATTTAATATTCTATTATTACTTTTTCACTACTATTCACAAACATTCTCAAATACTTTCACTATCCAAACCAAGCCTAGTCTCACACCATTTATTGAGTATTCAATATTGTCCATGAAATTCACTTGGGCAACTATAAATGATGTGAGACGCACTTTATTTGTCTGTTTCAATGCACCTCTAGATCCTAGAGTTCAGATAAGAATTCTAGCGGATTAAAATTCAAGATCCAGTATGAAACTTCGTTATAACTTATTGAAAAGAAAACCCATTCTAACAGATCAGATATACACTCATAGACTTGACCATAAATTTGTTCCATCCTATACAACCTTTCAAATGGACATAAAAAATAAAGAAAAAAATGCACCTCTGTTCCTCTGACTTGGTAATTTTCCCAAGTACACAAATGTTTCATACATGCAATTAAATTGAAAATACAAACAACTCACAATAATGGTTTAATAATTTGAAATAAGCACATTCAAATGAAGTTGAGACTCAACCACGTCGCCACTAAATTTCAGTTAACCAACATCAAATTATAAAACATATTATAGTCGTTCATCATTAATAACAGATTGAATGAACTATCTACTAAGGAAGTAAACAGGGAAAAAAAAAAACAAACTTTAAGCATAAATGATTGGATTGACCTTGCTGGATTCGGCCCAAATCCCTACGGTGTTCAATATTCCCAATCGATATCAAGCACCAGTTATGGCCGAGAATCGCAACTCGCAAGCTCCAAAATGGATAAATTCGTCATCAACCATGGATTTAATGTGTGGACGACCGAAGCTGTGGAAATTGCTGTCGATTTAAAAAAAGGAACAGAGTCGGCTAGTTAGAGTTTGGGACCTGGATTTTGGCGCAGATGGTGTCTTCAAAATGGGTGAGAGGGTTTAATCGGTTTAGGGTTTGAACATACCGGAAATCTTGCGATATCGTGGTGGCTGTTGCGAGAAGGTGGTGGTCAACGGTGGTCCTCGACTGGTTAGGGCATGCATTTTCGAGAACCTCACGGGAGCTATTTCTTTCGCGGGAAGGGGAACGAGACAGAGGGAGGGGAAAGGGAAAATTGGGAAATACATCAAGTGGGACACTTTAAAGCTTAAGGGTTATTGCAGCGACAATAGTTGCCTCAATAAACCTGATGAAATATAATTTT
The DNA here is from genome assembly GCA_003123785.1 of Pterocarya stenoptera. NCBI lineage: Eukaryota > Viridiplantae > Streptophyta > Magnoliopsida > Fagales > Juglandaceae > Pterocarya > Pterocarya stenoptera. The sequence goes on along the minus strand of QEOT01124315.1, from coordinate 587,453 downwards.
TGTTGCGTCTAACCATTATCGCCGCTATAGACTAAAAATCATCGTAACAGATTAAATCCGTCAATAGCTTTTGCGGCCACACTGTAACTCGCCGGAAATAGAGACTTTTTTTGCCAAATTGTTGAGATGTCGCAAACTTATTGTCTCAACTGGGAAAATTGGTTTTTTGCCGCCAGATTGTTGTCCCCAGAAATAAAGTGACCTCAAAAGCCACTTTTTGTTGTAGTGTCACTTTGAAGTAAGAGTATCCAGCGTACTGGAACCCTTTATTTGGTGTAGTCCTCACATAATCCCAAATAATAATAGTAATAATTATAATTTATTTATGTATAATAAACATATATTAACCAACAACCAGTCATACAATAGAATACTCTAGCTATTATTTATAAATAACCGGGGGTTACATGTATGCTCTAGTAATAGTAATTGCAAATGTTAAGGTTAGTTTAAGCTTTAGGTTGAGGTACTATTTCAATATGTTATAAGATGGTCTCAATATATAACTTTAAGGTATTATTTCCTAAACATTCTAGGATCAAATTTTAAGGTTACGGTAAGGACTAAAACCAAATTTTCATATGCTACAATATGGAAATGAGAAATCCTATTCATAAGCCGATATGGAGTATATACATTGTATACTACTGATGTGGTAGGATTTAATTTGTAAGAAAAATTTATAAATTTAAATCTTGCAAATCAAATCATGTCACATCAATAATTTGGATGGTGTGTTCTCTATACCGGCTTATAAATAGAATGTTTCTATAAAAATAGGTTCATATAAATATATATATATATTATTGTGCGAAATTTGCATAAAAAATACCCATATAGTCATTCAATAGACACGCTAGCTAGGATGTATTTGGCAGCTTTTTTCAAAAGTAGCTTGATCGCATCAGGATTTCAAATTTTTTATAATAAATAAATTATTAAGGTTTTGAAGATAAACGGATTTTAAAGCACAAACTAAATGAGGTATTTGTGGGAAACCAATTGAGATGGGTAGAGAATAAAAACAGACCTTCTAATTACTTACTTTTTTATTTTTTTATTTTTTTGAGTTTATAATCAGACAAAAAAGAAGAAGCAGAAAAGAAAGATAGGCACCCACCTTCTGTTTCAGAAATCCAACCATTCAATGCATGTGTGCTTCTATTATAACTATGCATTCACGTGCTTGCCAAACATGGTCCTTTCCAATGGGCCATCTTTCTCTATCTCTGAGAAGTCTACTTTCATTCGTCCAATTATCTGAATGTTCTGTTTGCATAGTCCATCTTTTGGCTAAAGCATAAATATGCTTGGTAGCGATAAGAATAATGTCACCTTTTGAAGTTTTTGTCGATCCTTTAGTTGACAAAATGCATTCGCCTATCAATCAATTAATACATTTAAATGGTTTCCCATACCATTCGTGAAGTTTGTATGCTTCGTTTGGGCATACCATAATGTTGCAATGTTCAATGATCATGATGGCAGTTGGCAGTTTTTTTCGGATCAAGTCAGTTGGATCAGGAATCCGTGCATTATTTTCTGATTATCATCCAACGATCATTAAGCACACTGAAACTCCATTCTATTAAGCTCAAACGGTGATGCCCAGTGGCCCACCAACGGTGCCACTGACTCATTGAGAGAGAGAGAGAGAGACCTAGGTCAAGTGGGGGCAAGTCGCGAACAGCGAGAGGGAGAGAGTCTGAGAGGCTAGCGATAGCAACGGGGCCGGAGAAGAAAGAGAGAGTGGCACAGGGGTGGAGAGGTTTCTAAACAAAATCTAGTAGGAAACGACATCGTTTTTAAACAAAACCTAGTAGCAACCATAAACCATCATGGTCCAATGGCAAAGTCAATCATCCAGTCATTTACTGCTAAATAAATTATAAATAGGAAACACAATCTGCTGGTTATATACAAGTTAAATATTGTATTAGAATCTAGTTACATACTACTAGATTATAATCTAGATAATAAATTAATAGTCTTAGAATATATACGTTAACTCACTACTAGCTAGTCAAGTTTTATCTACCCTAATATATGTAATATGTATGATAGTGGTACTATAATATGTAGTGTATATATATAATAATTATCACTTTAAATATTAGACTTTTATATGAATATATATGATGATCAATATACAAATAACACATGTTTATCAAAATCGAAGTTAAAATCGGAGGTCAAAGTCGAATTTTCGAATTCTTGCACAGCCCTATACTATTTGGTTTCAACTCTTAAAGACAAATTGCTCTCACACTCTTGACAAAGACAAATTTCTATATTAGACAAGTTTGTTCCTATCGTAATCAGTTAGTCATGTATAAACATTTCTATCTAGGAAACACTTTTCATACTCATGTCTTTATACTACACAAAAATGGTAAGGGCTAGCGGTGTAAAAAAAATGGAAAAAATTGATTGAACCGGATTAAACCCACTGATTCGGTCCGGTTTGTAACCAATCTGGTGTGGTACTGATTTTCATATTTTGAAAACTGATTTAAACTGAACCAGACCGGTATATATATTTATAATTTTTATAATGTATTATATATATTATACACTAAATTTTTAATTAATATAACATGGATTTCTAATCTTATTATTCAAGTCTACTAATCTTTAACATAAAATTAATAGAACATGATGCGATATTACCTAAAATTAATATTATAATTTTTAATATAACATTTGATATAACATATAAATTTTAGTTGTCTGTGATTTATTTTACAGCTGTCCATCAAATTATATCATTAAAATATGCTCATACAAATCACATATATATTCCGTAGAATATTTACCTGTATCACCTGTATTGTTTTGTTTGCAACCCTTAATATTTTTACATTGTAATATTATGAGATCTATGAAGTATCATTTTTATCATTTTTTTTTTCTGACATCCTCTCTCATTATCAAATTAAAGTAGATCATCTAGTGTATGGAGAAAAAGAAAAAGCATCAAATGTTTAATGGGATTTATATTATTTTAAAATCCTATGCATGTTGAATATAAAATAAAGTAAGGTCCACCCCCATTTGAAGCTCGTTGTCATGAATAAAATGAAGAGATAGCATAAGAAAGAGATAAGATAAAAGTGATTGATTGACGTACAAAAATGTGAATATGACATAAAGCAAGTGAAACTCAACTTCTAAAGGATAAATCTGTAACGGTATTGCTACTGCCCACTAGAATTAGATTAAGGAAAACCAGAAAGAAATGGAAATCAACTTCAAGAATGATTAGGGATACAAGAACGTGAACCAAGAAACCAACTTTATTTCTTGGAAGAGATTTTCGAGCAATCTCCAAACTCCTCAGAACACTAACTAAAACAACTAACTTTCATAATTAAGAATGAAGAATACAATTCCTTCCTACAAATCAGTTTTATACTACGCTTAGAGTAAAATGCAACGTTTAATACACTTGTAATGAAAAATGACACCGTCCTTGCTCCTGTTGGCTACTACCTTCACTTCTCTTAAATGCACCATTCCACTTATTTGCAACACACTATTTTGATGCCAGACAGTTAATCTCGTTACACATCTTAGTCAATTCCATCTTTCACCACAGATCCATTACATTCCCATCCCCTTTAAGGCTCTTGTCCACAAGGCCTTGACAATTCCCCCCTCAAAAAAACCTTGTCCACATGGTGTGGGTAAATGTCCCTTAGTCTCCACAATGATTCCCACGAGCTGTCGTCAACTGGTGCTCCAACCTATTTGATAAGTACTTCAGTTATGGCATGATTGTCATGCTTCTTTATTCTTCGCTCTAAAATCAACTCTAGTTCAGGCTTAATTGTCCCTGGGCATTAGTTGGAGGCAGTGTTGGCATCGAGGTTATATTCTGACCAAGTTTCTTCTTCAAACAAGACACATGAAAGACAAGATGTATTGAAGAATAAGGTGGTAACTGCAACTTGTAAGCTACTGACCCTATCCTCTCCATTACCTGAAAGGGCCCATAAAATCTTGGTGCTAGCTTCATGTTATGCCTCATAGAAATAGTCTTCTATTTCAATCTCAAAAAATCCCAATCCCTAACTTGGAAGCTCCTTTCAGTCCTCATTTTATTAGTATAGAATTTCATCCTATGCTGAGCCTTGTGCATGTTCTCCTTTAACAAAGACAGCAGCTGATCTCTAGATTTCAATTGCTGATCGACAACATTATTAGTAGTAGTACCTGGTACATACGACAACAAGCTTGGTGAGGAACAACCATAAAGTGCCTCAAAAGGAGTAAGGCCTGTAGAAGAGTGTGTTGTAGTATTATAACACCACTCATCCATAGGCAACCATAAGCTCAACTCATTTGGTCTCTAACCAGTGTAGCATCTCAAATAAGTCTCCAAACATTTGTTTAAAACTTCTATCTGACCATCAGATTGAGGATGGTAGGTTGAGCTAAAGTCCAATGAGGTCCCCTAAAACTGAACAATTGCTTCCAAAAAGAAATGGTAAAAACTGGATCCCTATTCGAGACAATGGATTTAGGTATCCATAGAGCTTAAAGACTCTAGAGAAAAAAAAAAAACCAAACTTGTGCAACTTTAGTGGCCGTGTAAGGATGTGAGTAGGGAAAAAATATGCAAATTTAGTTAGTCTATCAATTACAACAAAGACAACAGAATGCCCATTGGATAATGGCAAGCAATCCACAAAATCTATAGAAATATCCAGCCATGGAGAATCAGGAATAGGTAATGGTTGTAGCAACCCAGAATACTGTACATTTTCATGTTTATTAACTTGGCAAATCTCACATTCCTTAACCAACCTCTTGATATCTCCTCTCATTCCTTCCCAATAAAAATTCATCTTAGCCTTTTGCAAGTTTTTATGATAACCCACATGGTCTTATGGATTGTGATGAATAAACTGCAAAATTTTGGCCTGAAGGGATGAAGACGGAATCACCACCAATCTTCCATTCCTTAGCAGTAATCCCTGCTGCAAAGAGTAATGCTTAGGACCCTCCCGTCCTTCTTGCAACTTAGAAACAATTTCAGATATTCTAGGGCACAAAGAGTAGCTACTCTTAAGTTCCTCTATCCATAAAAGATTGGGAAAAGCAATCAGAGCAACACTTGTTGTGTCTTCCTCGTCCTTCCTCGAAAGGGCATCAGCCAACACATTTTCTTTGCCCTTCTTGTATTCAATGGTAAAGTCATAACCAATCAGCCTGTATATCCATCTGTGTTCAGCTTTAGTCCTAATCTTTTGTTCAAGCATATACTTTAAGGCCTATTGGTTAGTCTTGACCTTAAAAGTATGCACCAATAGGTAAGGTCTCCATCTACTCACCACAGAGATGAGCTAATAACTCTTTTTCATAAGGAGACAACAATAAGGCCTTTCCCTTCAAGGCCTTGCTGTAAAAAGCAATTGGCTGGACCTCTTGCATAAGAACTATCCCCAACCCAATGCCTGAAGCATCACATTCAATTGTGAATACTTTAGAAAATCTGGTAATCTTAAAACTGGAGGATGACTCACGGCTTTCTTCAACTATTCGAATGCTAATGCAGCTACTTCATCCCAATGGAAGGAATTCTTCTTCAATAAAACAATCAATAGGGCTACAATAGAACCATAATTCGTTATAAATTTCATGTAGTAGCCAATGAGACCCAAAAATCCACTCAAGGACTTCAAAGTTTTGGGAATAGGCCACTCTATGATAGCCATTCTTTTAGAAGGATCTACCTGCACCCCCTTGCTTGAAATGATCTAGCCTAAGTACTACTCAATCTCAGTAGCACCACTTACACTTTGACATCTTAGTATACAAAGTGTGCTGCTTCAAAACTCCCATGATAGACTTCAAATGTAAAACATGATTAGTAACATTTTTACTATACACCAATATGTCAAAAAAAAAAAAAACTAAGACAAATTTCCTCAAAAAGGGTTTGAATATATCATTCATTAACCCTTGGGAAGTGGTTGGTGTGTTTGTAAGGCAAAAAGGCATAACCAAGAACTCATAATGGCCCTCATGAGTTCTAAAACCAGTCTTTGGTATGTCTTGCTCTCTAACTCGAATCTGATGATAACCAGCCCTTAGATCCAACTTAGAGAACACTTATGCTCCAAAAAGCTCATCAAGCAGCTCATCAATGACAGATATGGGAAACTTGCCTTTGATGGTCTCTTAGATTAAGTGCATGACAATGAATGCACATCCTTTAAGTGTCATCAGCTTTCTTGACTAACAAAACAAGTGATGAAGAAGTACTTTGGCTGGGTCTCACCACCCTAGAATCCGACAAGTCATGAGCAATCTTCTCTATCTCTGACTCTTGATAATGAGGATACCTGTATGGTCTCACTAAGACAGGATTTGACCCATCATTTAGATTAATAGGATGATCAAAGGCCTTTCTTGGTGGCAAGCCAACATGTTCTGCAAACAATTCCTGACAATCTTCCAGTAATTGAGTAAAAATCCCTTGAGGAGTTTCAACCTTTTGTTCCTGATCCACAACCATCAACTGCAAGAACCAACCTTAACTTCTAACAAAATCAGATTTTAGCCCTTTGTCTTCAACAAGAACATCAATAGTGCTAGATTTAATCCCTTCCAACACAACAATATCTTTACCTAACCTGAAACTCATAGACATCCTTGTGAAATCCCATTGAATTGAACTCAAGGTCTTGAGCCACTGCACTCCAAGGACAATGTCACAACCTCCCAAAGTAAGCACATAGAAGGGTACTGAAAACTTGGAGCCTTGTATTCTAATCACTTCCTCAACTTTGTCCTAACTCAAAACTTTAGCTCCATTTGCCACTCTGACCTGCAAGCTTGAATCCTCTTCAATCTTTAGTCTAGCTTTTTGAACTACTAGTGGATCCAGGACATTATGAGTATTTCCTGAGTCCACTAAGATTTCCACAACACACCCTCCAATTCTACCATGTAATTTCATTGTATTGTTGGTAGAACACCCTGAAATAGCATTAATTGAAACTTCTTGATTTTCCTCTTCCTCTTCCTGCACTTCTTCCACTTTAACACACATTTCACTGTTGTTCAACACTGATTGATACTGACTTCTTGCTCTACTTGTAACAAATACACCTTAGGATTCTTACAAACATGGGTTAGATTCCACTTCTCCTCACAATGATAGCAAAGCTCTTTTATCCTTTTTTCATCCATTTGAGATGAAAAAACCCTCTTAAAACAATACTCTTCTACATTCTACTATTATCTCTAGCCACCTCATGTTGTGTTTTATCCCAACCAGACACACTATTCTTCCAAGACTTTCTAGAAGCCCACAAATACTCCTCTTGTATTTGAAAGACCAAAAGCTACATTCAAATTGATAGGATTGAGTATTTGAACAAGGGGTCGAATACCATCCTTCAATCCACTCATAAAACAACTTAATTTATACCTCTCGAATAAGCCCTTAAGCCTATTTGATAATGACTCAAACTGTGCTTTGTAAATAGCCACAGTTGAGGTCTACTTTAAACAAGTCAAAGCCTCCAAATGATCATCATATGCAGTGGGACCAAATCTCACTTGAAGTGCTTTCACAAATGAATCCCAACTTGAAAAATTCCACAATTAACAACATCTTGATACCACATGAGAGCCTCATTCTCCATGTGATAAGAGGCCATCAAAAGCCTCAGATTAAGTCAGATTTGATGGAACTCAAAGTACTGAGTTGCCTTAAAAACCCACCCCACAGGATTGGTTTCATCAAAATGGGAAAAGTCGAGTCTCACCCCTCTCAAAACAGAATCCCTTTCCTACAAATTCATTCCCCTCCCATATGTCCCTTCTTCATGATTAGCACCTCTACCATTAAAAGAACTTGGAGGGACATAAACACTTTGCTGCATTCTACTAAAGACTTCAACATATCAGATAATTGATCTAACCTGTCTGTAATTCCAATGATCGCATGGTTGTGCTCCTCCAGCTATTTAAAGATTCCCTCCTGTTACCTCAAAGAACCTTCTTGGTGTGTTTTCAAGGCTGCTGCTGCTCTCGTATTGTCCACCATGAGAGGCTTGGCCTCTTTAATACCAACTGTAACGGTATTGCTACTGCCCACTATAATTAGAACAAGGAAAATAAAAAAGAAATGGAAATCAACTTCAAGAATGATCAAGGAAACAAGAACGTGAACCAAAAAATCAAATTTATTTTTTGGAAGAGATTTTCTAGTAATCTTGAAACTCCTCATAACACTAATTGAAACAACTAACTTTCAGAATTCAAAATGAAGAATACAATTCCTTCGTGCATTCAGTTTTATGCTACGCTTAGAGTAAAACGCAATGTTTAATAGCCTTGTAATGAAAAACGACACCGTCCTTGCTCCTTCTAGCTACTGCCTTTACTTCTCTGAAACTCACCATTCCACTAATCTGCAACACGCCATTTTGATGCCGAACAGTTAATCTCGTTACACTTCTTAGTCAATTCCCTCTTCTACCACAGACCCATTACAAAATTTAAAGAAGGAAGAAAATCTCTATAAAATGAGGAAACCTCTACCAATGTCGAAGAACTTCTCCAAATACTCATGTGGGATGGGATTGGGATCTACACTTTTTTGGGACTCTCCATCTGTATTGAGGATATGTGAGCATGAGAAACTGTAAAACTATTAAATAAAGTAAATTTCATCCTCAAAAGACTCATAAATGTAGGTGTTTATGTCAAACTACATAAATTTTTGTCTCTATCTATCTATGTTTTATTATGCTTTATTTATTATTTATTTACTGGATTAGAATTCAAGCACCATATCAATATCAAAACCATCAGTGTAGGTCATTCCATCATGTTGTTGGCCTCCAAACCCCGGCAAAAAATTGTATCAACAACGTCAGTAACATTAAAAAGTGTTAGATCCACGTTAAGTTTGTGTTTTCTAAAATCGTACTATCCAATTTTATAAACTCCTAAAGTTTTATTTTTTAACAAAATAAGAAGTAAACATTGGAGGCAGGTCCGTGGGGGCAAAGGTGATGTGACCTAGATATGAGGTTGGATGAAGCCAATAGAAGGCGGCCACGTGTTCATGGGTGACTCCCATTGAGGAAAGAACGCGTGGTTAGACGCGTACAAGGGATCAATACACTTCCCACCCAAAATGCCACCCGACTTTCAATTTAGACTCGGTCTTCTAATACCGTAATGGGCCAGTTGGGAAACTCATACAAAAAACACCACCTTTTTCATGTTCTTTCCTTTTCCAAATACTAAAACACATTATCATTATCATTATTATTATTATTATTATTAGCAATGTCAATGTGTGATTGTTCTAAATTTGAGGAACTTTATAATATTATATCTTCTAAAAAGGACCATTTAATATGCTCATTTAGGTAGGAAGGAAGGAAGGAAGGGTGGAGAGTGTGGAAGACGGTGTTGTCGTGTCAAAATAATAAGCAGCTATGTCCCGCAATGTTCCCCCCACCCTATTTTGTTGCTCACTTATTGGAATTTGGCTAGTCCCCCCCCTTCTTTCCATAATCTATAACACGTGGTCTTCTATTACACGTCCGAGGTGGACCTTGATGCCTCCTTTCTCTCCCTATATAAACCTTTCCTCCCCCATCACTCTCCTCAACCTTCACTCACACTTCTCTCCTCACATTCACATCATACTCTCAAATCTCTCTTATTTCCCAAACCAAACCAAAACAAAAGTAGACAAGCAGCTCTCAAATCCCAACAAAGCACACTCAAGAGAAATTGTTCGTTCCCCCAAACAAACCAATCCAAAACCTTCTTCTACTACTATAAGTGCCCCTTTCCACTTCCCCTTAATAGGTAACCATGGCTTCACCTTCAGCAGCAACATCTTCATGCATATCTTTTAAGCATAGATTTGGTTCTTCTTCTACCCCTTCATCATTCCTTGAGTTGGGCTGTCCTTCAACCACCGTCTCCTTGAAGAGGCCCACCAAAAGGCCCAACGTAAGTTGCTCTCTTCAAACACTCCAATTTCCCAAGCAGCCTTTACCCTCGAATAATATTGCCACTCCCAACATTGCCCATCCAAAAGACACGGCTAACTCTTCTCCTCCTCCTCCTCCATCTTCGACAGCCAATAAGTCTGTGCCCCATCAATGGAACCTCTTACAGAAAACTGCGGCCATGGCCTTGGACGCCGTAGAGGCTGCTTTAGTCTCGCGTGAGCGCCAACACCCACTTCCCAAAACCGCCGATCCCAGAGTCCAAATTGCCGGCAATTTCGCTCCAGTAACAGAGCAGCCCGTCCAGGACTCGTTACCGGTTTCAGGCAAAATTCCCTGTTGCATACAGGGCGTGTATGTCCGGAACGGTGCGAACCCACTTCACGAACCAGTCTCTGGTCACCATTTCTTCGATGGAGATGGTATGATCCATGCTGTCCAGTTCAAGGATGGCTCCGCTAGCTATGCCTGTAGGTTCACCGAGACGCACCGGCTCGTTCAGGAGCGAGCTCTTGGTCGCCCTGTTTTCCCTAAGGCCATAGGTGAGCTTCACGGCCACTCAGGCATCGCCCGGCTCCTCCTATTCTATGCTCGAGGACTATTCGGCCTCGTAGATCCCAGCCACGGCATGGGAGTCGCAAACGCTGGCCTTGTCTACTTCAACGGTCGCCTCCTTGCCATGTCCGAAGACGATTTACCATACCAAGTCCAAGTTACTCCCACTGGCGATCTTAAGACTGTTGGCCGCTATGATTTCAATGGTCAGCTCCGCTCAACAATGATTGCTCACCCAAAACTCGACCCCATCACCGGCGAGCTCTTTGCTCTTAGCTACGATGTTGTCCGAAAACCATACCTCAAGTACTTCCACTTCTCTCCACGAGGGAAAAAATCCCCTGATGTTGAAATTCCTCTAGCTCAGCCTACAATGATGCATGACTTTGCAATTACAAAGAACTTTGTGGTGATCCCGGACCAGCAGGTGGTGTTCAAGCTCCCGGAGTTGATTCGTGGTGGTTCTCCAGTCATTTACGACAAGAGCAAGATGTCCAGGTTCGGGATTTTGGACAGGAATGCCACTGATGCTTCTGGTATCAAATGGATTGAAGCCCCTGATTGTTTCTGTTTCCACCTGTGGAATGCCTGGGAAGAACCCGAGACCAATGAGGTCATAGTAATTGGCTCTTGCATGACTCCTCCCGACTCCATTTTCAACGAGAGTGACGAGAGCTTGAAAAGCGTGCTATCTGAGATTCGGCTTAACTTGAAGACTGGAAAATCCACACGCCGTTCCATTACGTCCGACTCTGAACAAGTGAACTTGGAGGCCGGTATGGTGAACCGAAACATGCTCGGGAGGAAAACCCAGTTCGCATATTTAGCCCTTGCTGAGCCGTGGCCCAAAGTATCTGGTTTTGCAAAAGTGGACCTCTTAACTGGAAAACTAAGAAAGTACATGTATGGCGACAAGAGGTACGGTGGAGAGCCTCTGTTCCTTCCCCGATGCCCCAATTCTGAGAAAGAAGACGATGGCTACATCCTGACCTTCGTCCACGACGAAAAGGAGTGGAAATCAGAGCTGCAAATCGTGAACGCCATGAATTTGAAGTTGGAAGCCACGGTTAAGCTTCCGTCTCGGGTTCCCTATGGCTTCCACGGAAGCTTCATAAATTCAAACGACTTGGAGAGGCAGGCGTAACTTATTTCTGGGCTGTCTCTCTCCGAGATGTGTGATGTCACTGTGTTTGTAGATTTTATTGATAGATAGTGGTGATTTTGCAGAGGGATGATAGCTTATACGTCCCCGGAATCTCCACTTTTGTATACTGTGACAGCCGTTTTCTTTATCTCTCTTTATTTGGTTTGTTATTTCGAAGTGAAAGGGTTTTGGGGGGGACCAGCTTGTAGCTCTTGGCTGTAGGTAGTTTATACATATGGAGCTCAGCTGGTTTCTGTTGATTCCCTCAAATATGTGCATCATCAAAGTATATATATATATATATATATATATATATGCAGAAGCTTATGTAATATGGGTGTCTATGGTAATTCTGTTCATATCTCAAATAGTTCTCCCTTTATTGTAAGTACTACACAACCACTTTCCTTCGGGTATCCTTTTCAAAATGTCCTTTTCTTCTCAATCTCTCACCTTGTTCAGTCTACATTTCTGTTTGTATCTGAAATCCTATCTTCCAATCTCTCTCTATTGGCTGAAGGGAAGAATTAGGAGCAAGGAATGGACGAATTAGCATTAGAAAAATGATTTACCCACAATACTTTGTACAACATATTGTACAACAGTGTTATAAAGTGGAGGTATTTTTATAAATCATCTTATAAAAATAACAATATTTTACAAAAATATCCCTATTTTATAATACTATTGTACAATATATTATACAAAGTGTTGTGAGTCTATCAATACTCTTAGCATTAAGCGTAGATACGCGACTGTCAGTCCATTTATGCTCAGTGGGCAAATAAATCTTACCATGTTGACACCTTAACACAATTTATTAAGAATAATTTTTAATTTGTCTTTTTATTTTAACGTATTTAATAAAATTCTTAACGGTTAAAGATTTAAGTATTCATATATTGGTATTTTTTTATTTTTTTAAAATATTATGTTTAATAAATGTTTAAAAAAAAAAAAAAAAAAAAAAAGAAATTGAGAAAATGTTTTTAACAAGTTTGTAATTTTTTTATTTAAAAAAAATGAAATGAGTTTAAAAAATGTTTAAAATAAATAGAAATAAAAATTTAAAAAAATTACACTATTTAATAATAATAAATAAAAAAGGTGAAGAAGTTTCTGTCGCCATCTTATAAAGGCGAATGGGTGAAATTGACCGTGTCAGAGAGTGACGACTTCCCTGGAATTTTTAGGTTTAAAGTGCCCAATCTGAGCACGAAACATCATGTTTCGTATTACCGTCAAAACTTCACAAATAAAAACTTTCGCGATAAGAAAGACATGTAATGGCGCACAAAAAGGTGATGTATGACAAGCAATGTCTAATCTGTTCGGAAGAAAAAGAGTCAGCACAAGTCTAATCTCTACGTGGAGAGGATATTTTTAAGTCAACTTTGCCTAGTGCTCAACAGAAGATGAAATAGAGATGGAAACACGCGGCGGACTGGTGCAGAAAGCAAGTGGCTCTGGAGTAACTTAGATGAGCAATTATGACAGCAAAATTATTTATACTTATTGTCAAGTATATAACAGTTTTATTTTTCCCATGTTTCTTTTTTGAGTAAAATGGTACGTCTTTGAAAAATATTTGACATTACAGTATTTATTTTTAAAGATAAGATAAAATGAGATAAAATTAAAATTAAAAAATTAAAAAAATATTATTAAAAAATATTTTTTAATATTATATTTATTTTTAAATTAAAAAAAAAATTAAATTATTTATTTTATTTTATATAAAAATTTAAAAAAATTATAATGATAAGATGGAAGATTTTGAAAATTTTCAACATTTTAGACTATGATGTTAAAAACAAGCAAGGCCTAAGAATGGTGTCTTAAAAGTTACTTCTTTTTTTTTTTTAATTGAGTAGTTAAGGAATTAATTTTTAGTGAGTTTGTAATTTTTATTTTAAATATTCAAACATGTTAAAAAAATTATTTGAAAAAAAAAAAAACAAAAAACAAAAGAAGTGGGTACAATCGAAGGACACCTTTCTCGTTTTTGATTCAACGCGTATCAGGTATGCGTTACACTTATTGCTTTAAAATAAATTAAAAAGAGAGAGAAGGTTATTGTGGATGAAACAAAATGGCGGCCATTTGTTGTAGGGTGTTGACTTCGCACAAGTTGCGGTTTTACTGATATTTTAATATCTTTGTACCATATACTATTAAGATAGTATAATTTAATTTATAACATAAATTTTAAAATTTTAATTTTACAAATCAAATTTTATCATTTAAATAATTTAAATAATGAACTCTACATTTCATTGAGAATAAAATAAATCTTATCCATTACACAATTATTGGAGAAGCTTTCCCACACAACGTCAAATTAATAGGTGTCCAAAGGGTCCATGCCAAACAATTTCATCTAGGACTATTCATCAAGACCGGGTTTCATCTCGGCTCGATCTAGAACTCGAATAACGGGTGTAATGCTTGTCCTTGTAGTGACACTTTATATAAAATAATTTTAAAAAGGACGATAGGAATTACCGTTCGTTTTAAAAATTTTTACTTACATACCTAGAGTGCAAGACTTTATATTATAAAATAAAACATATTTTGAGAATAAAAGAAGTTTACAACAGAAAACATCAAACATAAAATAAAAAGGCATCTCATACATTTAAAACTCTCATGTCTAGACTTATGTGCTCTTCCCCTTGAGTCATGTTTGTCTGACGTATTCTACTCATTAGTTCCTGAAGGAGGAGGCGCATACATAAAAACTAAAATGAGTCGAATACTCAGTAAACATTATTTTATACAGTATAAATATAGCAACATAGGATTTCAGTCATGTATACATCACTCATGAGTGCATACATAAAAGACAATAAGCATATATTCATTTTCAAAACATGACTAGGTGGGGGTTTTACTAAAAAGCAATTGTCTTTTCATAAAACATTTCTCCCACCATCTGCCTTCATTTCTTAAAGAATCTGAAAACTCGTGCATTCTCTTATCACTTTTTGTTAGCCTTTACACACTGTTATGCCCTATAAGCTAGGGTTAGCGGGTCTTCCTTTGAACCCTGATTCTACCCATGGCCGCAGGTTGGGAATCCATCGGTTTGGGGGCATTACTGGGTGCATCGCTAGCATTACTTCCCGGCATTGCAATCTGTCATTTCATTGGTATCTTCATTCGTTTGTTCGTTCGTCATGGCCGTTACATATTTTCATACATCATATTATTCATTCATTCAGTCTTTTCTCTCATTCTTTCATTACTTAGTTTATTCATGAAAAAATGTCATTTAAAAGCACAAGCTTAAACATCACTTAAGGCATTATTCGAACCATCGGTTCGTGACATCCATAAAGTATCAGTTCAAATCTGAGGTAACTAGAGAACATGGAAAGGTACCCCCACCACTTTGGAGGAAAAACCCTCAAAATCTACCTCTCCTTCGGTAGGGGGAGGCACCTCGAGTTCCACTATCCGAGGAATCCTGTAGTTCTCCCTCAACAACTCCAACTCAACGAGATTCACCTTCGAACACCATAAGAAGCTAGCAAACGCCTTCGGAACAGTGTCACCTTGCCTATATGTGACACAAATAGAGTTGAAAGATCTAGCTGGCCCGAAAGGACGCAAGGGTTTCTTGGGGCCATTAGCAACCAGGTGGAAAGAAGATGAATAAAAAAGAACAATGCAAGGAGAAGTGCTTAAAAGGGATAGGGGAACACAGAATATTCAAAAGAATAGAGTATAGACAAAGCAACCCATTACTGGGAAAGAATGAGATCTTAAATAGGCAAGCTCAACGTTTGACATCCCGAGGCAGTAAGAACCCACACGCCCCATAGAGTACAAGAATCCCACGATCGCTATGATTCTAGCAACGCGTATCTAGTGACGTAACGTGGGAAAGAAGTAATTGCTTTATGCGAATAGTGACGAAGGGACTGAAGAGGCACCATTTAATGTGGATCAAAACTATCAGAATACATTCATAAAAGCTGAAGGCGAATTGTTCCTAGGTATTGTATAAAGACGAAAAGGCCACTCAGATATCGCCGGAAAGCATAAGTGCGACACGTGAGCACCAAGAAACTGTCAGAACCCCTAGGAAAGTGGCCCCGAGCCATGCCTCGACACTACCCTTGACATGCCAGGACAACCCATGGCAAGCTCCACGGCCAGCCTACATGCATGCTTTGGCCCGTGTCTTGACATGCAAGGGGCCCCCAGTGAGGCCGTTGCCTGAGCGCAGCCCAGCACGTGGGCCAGCATGAGCATGCTTGGGCGCATGCCCAGCGAGATTAGTGGTCGTGTGTAGCCCAACGCACTGCCTAGCATGTGCAGCCCCCTGCGTCGCGTGGCCCTGAGCATGCCCATGTGCCACAAGCCCATACTCATGCTTCTGCACCACATGCCCAGCATGCCAACGAGGTTAGTGGCATGCCTCAGTAAGCATGCCATCCAGCGCACGGCTCCAGCCCGTGCCTTGCAAGTAAGGCCAGTGGCATGCCCACCTGGCATGCCATCCAACGCATGGCACCAGCCCATGCCTTGCAGTCTTAACGCCCAAGCCACCTGCCTAAGCCATGCAGTACCAAGCCATGCACGGTACCATGCCTTACCCACCAATTGGCCACACATGGCACCCTGCCATGTAGTACCAGGCCATGCATGGCACCATGCCATGCCCCAGCAGCCATGAGCCAGACCAGCCCAACCGTGGGCCATGAACCATATTAGCCCATTTATGGGCCAATGCAAGCCACAAGCCACCATGGCCCTTGCAAGACTATGTTATTGCTTTTATTTTATTTTTATTTTAATATTTTCCAATGGACCTTTTGGGGGTTTCCACTTTGTAATCTCTATAAATAGGACCCTTAGTCATTTAGCTTATATCTTTTGACAATTTCCTTAGAGGACAACTTATTGTTCTTGAGATCATTTTTAGTGCTTTGCACTTGGGGTCTTTGGGGTGCAATTCGTGAATCCCCTAAGAAAGAATCATACCTTACAATTCGTGAATATGTGTAATTCGATTTATCATATGAGGTTTACTTTCATCTTTGTGCAATTCATGAATCAAAGTTAATTGTTTATCTTTGTGTTCATTCAACTTCTTAAGTGTTCATACTTTTCATTGTGTTCATCCATTCCCTTGCATGCATTTAATCTTTTCATACACCATATTTTGGCCACATTGTGTTTGTCCTACTTTCCATATTCGGTTACGTCTCAAATTTACCTTTCTTCCATCGTCCATCAACCCTAGCCAAAATCTCCAAGTCCCTATAAAGTAACTCCTACATTTTAGGAATCCTTGACTCCATCCAAATCCAATCCCTTAATTCAAGGAATTGCTATCCCATCTTCAATTCCTTAAATCACTCATTTCCTAAAATATCTCAAGTCAAACCAAGACCTTCCATAATAGCCAAACCCGAATCTCCATCATTCCTAAAAAGATTCCTACCACTTAGGAATCTTTTCTTATTCATCTCCAAACCGTTCAATCCTATCCAAACGCCAAATCTCAGCAAGCTTAGTTGCCCCATCACTCGAAACCCTAACCTCACTTCACTCATCCAACCCTAGCCTCATCTTTTCGGCCCATCCTCAAAGAACAAGCAAGCCGTGCATCCTTACTCCATTGTTGAGTTCATCACTTAGATCACTATTTTCATTACCATCATACATCATTCCATCACTAAACACCAAATTTCTATTAATCTAGGGATTTATTATTGCCACATGTTATCTAAGGACAAGCAAGAGGCTTAGCCATTTCAGTCACCACAAGGAGAATCAAAAAGAATAAGATATATTATTTAAAGACTAGATTGATGTTCTTAACATTAATTAATGATTTTATTGAGAGTCATTCTTACTTGATGATTTTGAGAATTTTTCACTTTTCTTCAAAGTAAATGATACATTAACTTAAATTTTATAAATTGATTGGGAGAATCGTCAAGCCATTCTGGCCCTAGACTGCCCTTAACCAAGAGTGAACAACTCCCTCAACGGTACCTAACTAAGCGGTAGGTCTATGTGGGGAACGCTCTGATTAAATTAAAAAAAATAATACAGATGATCGGATCATCATAGGGAGCAAAGGATATTTTTTTTAAACAAAAAAAACTTCGTTTGGATGACGTGACACTGCATACTTGATCCGGTCCCACGTCTCAGGTCGGCTTCGGCCTCTGAAACGCATGGTGGTACAGTTGTGCAAGTGAATAAATGAGCCCCTAAGATGATGACATGTCATTGTACATATTTTTTTTTTTGATCATTTCGAGGCGGTGTCAATATCTTTTAGGATATGCTTACACATACTCACCGTATCTAAATCTACACTCCTATAGGCTCTCATCACCATGACCAGTGCTCAAGCATCCAGAAGTCTCGAGCAGTAAACAATTGGCCGACAATATTCTCTTTATTAAATATACTTTGGCATGATTCCCAGTCCAGGTCAGGATTTTGCAGAACTTTGAGCGTGAAACTCGCATCAACACTCAGATAATTTTACATTGGTCCATCTGGGAAGGCGTAACACCTCGACTAATGTGATATGTGAACATTTAAAATTATTAATGCTGCTTGATCAATGCAAGCTGTGACATGTGTCAGCGTTAAGTATGTTTTTGAGCAAGCTATTCTATATATACAGCTCTGAGACAGCTTTACGTTGAATATACGCCAAGAAGTTGGAAGCATTCCCCAAAACAGGCGGGGCGCCAAATTATTACTTGTGTTGCAGCCACATATTTGAAGCAGCTTGCGTTGAAGGAACGCCTCGAAGTTTGAAAGCGTTCCCCAAAATCGGCTACCGACGTGCAAAACTCCATCAAAGCCAAACATAGAATGCCTCTGTTTTGCCAGTGGATTGGCAAAGTATAATACTTAGAAATGGAGATATTTAAATGGTGATATAAATAGCAACACACGGATGTAATTTAAATAGAATTAATCTTTGCATCATCCTACACATCACACACCATAACTTTTTTTATTTATTTTTATTTGTTTTTCTTATTAAATGTATATTATATGGATGATGAATAAAAAAATATAAATGTTTTAAGAAGAGTAAAAAAAAAAAAAATTAAAAAAAAATTAAAAAAAAATAAAAAACACATTGGTGTGTGGTGTGTAGGATGATGCATAGCAATGCTCATTTAAATATGCTTGTGAGGTGATTTTTTTCCGGCCCTAAAATTTTCTAGGCTTAGCCCATTGGGATCCACTAGGAGAAAGGAAGAATGAGGGAAGAGAAAAAGAGGGAAGGGGGGGGGGGGGAAGAAGGGGTTGGGGTTAACAAAGGCATGGATAGTTATTCAGACATAAAAAAGTAATGTTATATTAGAAAATGAATGATTTGACATAAATCATGGTTGTCAGGAGTGAAGGTATTAGGAGAGAAGGGATGTAAGAGAAAGTATGAAAGAAAGAGAGGATCCGACATCCTTCACCACTACCAAGGGATATGCAAGCAGAGAGTCAGATAAAAAGGGTAGAGAGCCTATGGTTTCTGGGACTTTTTGGAGGGATTGTAGACTCTTGGACTTCAGCTTCCAACTTTTGGGTTCTTTTTCGACTACTTATTCAACTTGAGAGATCTAGAGAGAATTTGTTTTTCAGCAAATAGACGATTCCATTGTACAATAAAAAATAAGAGGCTATAAGAGATTGTAAACAAACTTGTTTGTAACACCACCTTCCCATAGGCTAGGAGTGTCACGTGTTTTTCATAAAATAAATCCGATAAGAGATCTCATATTTAATAAATGAATTTATGATTTATTTTATAGAAAAAATATCTAATAAAATGTCTTTCAAAAATATTAAACGAATAAACTGAATAAAATTTATGTCATAAAAGTAATTTTATTTTAGAAGGTCTGAAACTAAATCAACTGCTTCTTCTAATCCTGGCATCCTTGCTTGTGTTCATCATCCTCACCTAGGTAGTTAAAAACATGAAAAAAATTAAAATGAGTCGAAAACTCAACAAGAAATCCATCACAACATAAACATAATAAAAATAAGATTTTTATAAAAGTTTTCATATTGATAACTTAAAATTCATGACTGTTCATACATATATTTATGATATGCATGACTGATTTATCTGAATTAACTTACTAATATGACTTAACTGACTGATCTGACTAGCCAACATACTTAATCCTATATGCGAGGTTGTGCACTTGCTCCACGTCCCGTGGCCGCGAGGGGAGCCGCTAATAATATTCTGGCATACTATGGTGGACCACACTTGATGTAACACCCCACTTAATTAACCCTTGATTAACCCTTAAGTACTCTATATTAAGCTTTTAATTGTGGGTTAATTATTTACATTAAGGTTGATAGTGGAATTAGCGTTAATCATGGTGCTTAGTGTTAATGAGTTAAGGATTAGAGAGGCAAGCTTATTAGTAATTTTGGTGAGACTTTTTAGACTTTAGAGCCTTCATGGTCCAAGCCCAAGAAAGTTTTCAACCAAGCCTCAAGGAATTTAAAACTAGTTATAGCCCAACTATAAGGAAGGCATAAGGCCTTTGGGCCAAACTTGGTATAGAATGGACTCATGGTCCAATTAGGCCAAGTCAAACCTTTGCAAACCCATCTTAGTTGATATTGAGGTTTCTTTTGAACCTTAAAAATCTGGAAATGAAGCTTCTCTAATTCTAGCCCAAGAAGCCCTTAAGCCTTGAACTCCTACACTTGGCTCTTTTAAAACCCACAAGGCCCAAAGTTATGATTGAGTTTATTTCATCATTCAAGATTAAAGGCCCAATACACCATACCATTGGTGTCCTTAAGCCTAAATCATACCCAAATTATCTAAATTAAGTTTTGAAAATTGACTAAGGTCATTAGCCATTATACTTGAGGTTAGTGCACTTTAAGTCATGCTTTGAAGCTTAATCATGCTTTGAAGCTTAATCTTTTCTAAAACTTTTTAATTTAAATTTTCTTGAATTAATACTCATTTAAACCATGATTATGTGTTGTGTTAGTTCTGTCTCTTTTTCAGTTCTAATTAATGGGGAACCTAAGGGTCCAATAATACCAACTAGAGATTTGAGACAAGGGACCCACTGTCCCCTTATCTTTTTCTGCTTTGCACTAAGGGATTGATCTCTCTTTTGAATATTGCTGGGATGAGGAAGGATATATCTGGACTAGCTGAGGTTGATGAAAATAAAAGAGTGCAAAAATTGTTGGAGAAGAATGAAACTGTCTCAAGACAAAGGATAAATAAGGAGAAAATTGCTATTGTTTTTAGTGGTAATGTGAATGTAGCTACTAAGTATGAGATTAAGAATCTATGGGCAAATTTTGAAATTCAACAATATGAGAACTACCTCGAGCTTCCACTTGTCGTTGGGAGGTCCAAAAACCGTGTCTTTGAGACGATCAAACAGAGAGTGCGCCAAAAATTACAATCTTAGAAAGAGAAATTGTTGTCACAAGGTGGAAAGGAAATTCTATTGAAAGTTGTAGCACTCTCTATTCCAACATACACTATGAGTTATTTTCTTCTTCCTTCTGGTTTGTGTAATGAGTTAAGAGGGAATGATGTCAAGGTTTTGGTAGGGCCAAAAGGGGAATGAGAGGAAGATTCATTGGCTGAGAAAATCTAAAGGAGGGATGGGGTTTAAAGATTTAAAAACTTTTAATTTGGCCTTATTGGCAAGACAAGGGTGGCTGTTATTTTAAGATGAAAATGCTTTGATGCATAGGTTATTGAAGGCTAAATATTTCCCTCATACCTGTTTTCTGAATTCTGGTTTGGGTAAATGTCCATCCTATACATGGAGGGGTATTTGGGAGGCAAGGAAATGGTTAATGGTAGGTTGTAGGTGGAGAATAGGGGATGGAAGGTATGTAAAAATATGGTAGGATCGGTGGATTCTAGGGTATAATTCTTTAGTGGCTAAAGGGGTTGTAGTGAGGGAAGAAACAAGGCTGAATTCAGTGGATTCTCTATTTCTACATAATGAAAAATAGTGGGATATTACTAAGCTTAGGTCTCTCTTTAATCCAAATGTGGTGGTAGATATTCTCAAAGTGCAATTGTGTTCTACTGACAGAAGGTGTGGTCTTCTGAAAGAAATGGCATGTTCAGTGTTAGAAGTTTCTGTCGGTTCATATATGATCAGATTGGTTCACAATTTGCAGAGTCCTCTCAAATGTGTAGGATTAGAATTTACCATGGAAGCACTTGTGGAAAATGAAGGTCCCAAATAAGGTTAAAATGTTTGCAAGGCATGCATGCAAAAATGGTCTACCTACTGGGGATAATTTAGTGCAAAACCATGTCTTGATAGAGGTCACTTGTAGATTATGTTTATCTGACAAAGAAGACCTTACTCATGCAGTGGTGACTTGTAATACTCTGTAGGGATTGATGCAAGCTTATATTCCTGGACTGGTTTTTGGCAGAGGCAAAACTGTATGTGAGTTGTCACTGGAACTATGTGAAAGGAATATGCATGAAAAGTTATGTCCCTTTTACTTTGGCTTGGAGCTTCTGGTTTAGAAGAAACAAACATGTGCATGATTAGTTACTGTTAAATCCTAAATAGGTAGCAGATAATGCATTATCTATGGTGAGAAGCTATGGTCAAGTACAACAGAAGACAATGATTCAGCTTAGGCAACACTATAAGTGGCAGCCTCCACAACCAGAATGGTTGAAATTAAATGTTGATAGTGCATTTTGCTCTGAGATGGGGAAAATAGGCATTGGTGCTGTATTGAGGGATGTTTCTGGCAGGGTTTTAATGGCTACTAGTAAAGCTAAATTAGATATGGATGGCATAGAAGCCTTAGAATTGCTGGAAATTTTAAGAGGTTTGCAATTGTGTGCTACTGTAACATCTCTGACTCTGCTCAAACAAGTTGGAGTCGGAGTCAGAGTTTGAATTTAAACTCCGATACAGTCGAGTTAGAGCTCACCCCTAATATATTGTAATATACATATATGTTTTTAAATTATGATAGATAAATGTAGGCCTCTACACATGGACAACCCAATATAAATTGATGTATGAGACAAATTTTAAGTTTTAATATACTAAAATGAAATATAAATCATTATATTAAACAGTTTTCAAAATTTTTAAATAAAATGAGGCTTTATTTACAATCTTTAAATAAAACTTCAACTTTTATATTTAATAATAAATAGGATATTGTTAAGGACGTGCTTTCTACCACCAACTGCACGGATGATCTGCGACAAAGGAGATGGCAGCATAGTGTGCCCAATGGGACTCCGATGCCTAAGTTAGAGAGAAGTGGTCTCAATATAAGTATATGAATGAATGTCAAATACGTTACCTTTAGGTGTTATTTAAATGAGTATAAAGGTGATGATAATGACTGACCTCAAAGTCTATCTTGGATAACCCTCGAATAAATTGGTAGGATAACCTTCCTGATCAAATAGAGACGTTATTTGTTTACTATATTGTCCTCCACACATCCGTAGGTTGAATCCCTGGGCTTGGGCCCTCCAACACACCCTCTGGGGCCCTAAATATTGGTTCCAATTACCCTGCTAATTTCCTTTGTGCCTGTACATAGGAAATTTATCAATTCGTGCTCTCTCTAGGGACGCTTGGAGGGATAAGCCCATGTGTTGGAGGGTCTATTTATCAATTCGTCCAACACAGATGAACAACCCATGGGATCATTACTTCTTTTATTCCGTCGAGGGTCTATGCTAACTAAGTGCAGGCTTTGGAAAACTTAATTTCCCGTTATTTTAAGGATGTGGTCCATGTCATTAGTAACTGTTCCCACACTTTTATTTATTTATTTATTCTTTTATTAAAACATTATAGCTAACGGCGTTGTCACCCTTTGGCCTTCCCAAGAATCCCCTCATCGTTGTTTCTTTTTCCCGCTCCACTTCTTTCATCATCTTGTGTCATTTCCTCCTCTTGTTCACTTTCCTCTTCTTGTTCCATTCCTTCCTTAACCTCTCCTTTTCTCAAGTTTCAAGAAAAACTCGCAACCCTTTCCCATTTTCGATCTTCTTTCTTCCACTTTACATAGCGATGGCTCAGCGTGGTTCTTCTCATGTTCCCAACCGAGCTTCTACCCAAGCCCCACTAAGGGTTTCCTCCAACTCTGTGATCGAATCCTCTGATGGTTAAACTCTACCTTTCTCTGAAGGGTTCACGTGGCACTCCACACTTATCGCTCGGGACTTGACAAGGCTAAGGACTTTGTATTGCATCCCCGATGCTATGGTTCTCACTCTTCCCTCCAAGGGCGTTGTTGATGAGGAAGGTTTCTCACGGAGAGTTGCTCTTCCAATTTGTTCCCTAATGGACAGTTTGCGCCTTCCATTATGCCGCCCCATTCTTGATGTCCTTGATTTCCTTCGATTAGCTCCTACCCAACATCATTCATAGGCTTGGCATGTGCTTTTGTGCTCATGCGTGGTGTTTCGTATGGTTTTGGAACCTCTAAGGGAGATGTATCCAGATATGACTACTCACGAATTCCTGTCTTTCTACTTTGTGAAAGGGCTACCAGGTAATATTTATACTTTTTGTGTTCGCTCACAACGTTTGGTGGCATTTGAAAGCCATCATTCAAATGCATAACAGTGGCAAAAGAAAATTTTCCTTATTTCTAGTTGTGGCTGGGAATTCCCAGCCTCTGAAATGGCTATAAGGGACTATTCCATCTGGGCTAATTGGGGAGGGGTTCTTGATGATAAGAAAATTCTTTTACATTTGACTAATCGAGAGCGTTTTCGTGTCGACATAGTCCTTAGTTGGTCCAAAGATAATGAGGATACCCTGTGGGCTGAGAAGGTCTTGACCCTTGCCAATATTGGCTGATTCCTCATTGTGCCTGACCGCTCCCATGTTAGGGGGCATAAATTAAACGATGTGACGCCTCTCAAAGAGAGTGCCTTCTTCCCCACCTTTTGAGACTCTTAAAAAACATCTTCACCGTACTGAGGGCGAGGCACCTGCTAATCGCCTCGTTGAAGACGTTGAGGGCATAGCGGACGATGTTGGGCTAGAGGTGGCTGTTGATTTTGGTGCTAACACGACTGTAGGGGGAGATTCCCCCTACTTCTCCTGTGCATGTGTCTCCGCCTGTGTCTCCTGGGCTTGACAACCTCAATGGGCTCATGGGCCAAGCCCTTGTTGGCTTGGCCACTGTGGCGCCCCCAACTTCCATGTACGGACAAGCACGGAAATCGAGACACCCGGGATGATGACAACACGATCACGCACCCCCAACGACACGTGCCGAGTGTGTGAAATGCAACGTGTACAAAATAAAATGCAGCGGAAAGATTAGGTCAGATAACTAAGTACCAGAATTTAATACAATACAAAAATAATACAGAAATCCACAAGTCAACATAATACAATTTTCTTGTTCATGAAACAACCTCAAATAAAAATACAAATACAACATAGAATATAGCCAAATGTCCCTACTCCTCAGGTGAAGCCGCATCTTCGGGCTCAACCTCTTCAAAACCTGCGTCAAAATCTGCAGTACCAATAAATGGTACCACAAGTAAGTAAAACTCAAAAATACTCCAAGATAACAAATATAAGAATACAACAACCATTATGCATGCACATGATGACCCAAGTGCAAAACCCGAGAAAAACACCATTTCTCGAAAATCACAAGTTTCTTTTCCCACACACGCCAAAAATCACCATTTGGCACAATTAATAACCAGGAATAGTTACTTTAATTCCAATTTTATCCCGTATGCACCATGGCCTCCCCTAGGGACCATCCACATACCCTGGCTCCCTTCGTCACCCCACAGGTAGCGACCATGCGAGTGATACAATACGAGTGATGCCCAGTTCCGCGCCCACCGCGTACATAGCCAAGCATCCTCTGATCTCCGCCAGCACGAGAGATCACGGAGTCGGATCGAGAGCGCTACCATCTCGTCCAAGTCCCGAGCAACAGCTCCAGGGGACGACACTCAGTACATTCCGCTCCCGAGTGCCCAGAGGAGCTCCACCGAGATAATAACCCATCTCGGCTTGGGGGTGATACACACACACCCGAAAAGCCTTTTTTACAAAACACAGTTTCCACAATTGTACACACCCACGCATGCGTGCACTATGCCATGAAAATGACCAGTTACCAATAACCAACAGTTACCAACAATTTTTCAATAACCAACACAGTCTATCAGATAACCAATTCACAATTTATAAAACAGGTCATTGCAAAAATATATTTAAATCTTAAAAGTCTTTTGGAGAAATACTTACAGTGCTTTAAAATAATTTATGGAGGATCACGGAGGAACTGGAAGCACCAAAACAGCAACTGTCACAGTGCAAAAACACTGTGACCGAAATTCACAGTGAAATTCAAATTCTCACACGGGTTCAAACGAAAACTTGGAATTGATAGGGTAGGGCCTAAGGAAGGTGGGGAATCTAATGGTGGTGGTGGTTGGCCGTGAATGGCGGCGGAAATGGGTGGTTTACGGCCGAGAATTTCAAATCGGAAGTGGAGCTCGCACGGGCGGCTCCGGCGACGGATCGGGGCCGGGTTTGGGTGGAAAAGCTTGGTATTGGGCCGGTGAAGAAGTGGTGAAGAAATGGTGGCCAATGGTGGCCGGACGGCGGCGGAACGGCGAGGAGAAGCCGTAGGCTTCGCACGGCTCACGGCGGCTAACGGCAGCGTTAGGCGGCCTGAAAATTTATGGGTGAGGTCGCCGGTGGCTGGGGAACCGAACGGCACCGGCGGTGTCGACCACGGCGGCCGGCAACGGTGACAGCAAGGCCAAACCCGATTTGCACGTGAGAGAGGAGAGAGAGAGAGAGAGAGAGAGGTCGGGCGCGCGGGGGGAAAAAGCAGGAGGAAAAGAAAAAAAAGAAAGAAGAAAAAAGAAAGAAAAGAAAAAGAAGAGGGAAAAAGGGAAGATCCAGTCTTCCAATCTGGGTCCCGAAAAAAAAACCAACGAAGATGAATTTAAAACCGAAAGCTAATTAAAATAATCCAAACGCAGTGAAATAATTTAAATGCAACAATAAAAATTTAAAACTAAAAAAAAAATCAATTTAAATTAAAGATCATTTTAAAAGCCAAAACAATAAATAAAATCTAGAAAGCACATAAAATAATTTTCACATCATAAAATATTATGAAACAATATTTAAAAACTCCCAAAATTTAAAAACAAAATAAATAATCACAAAATAAATTAAATAAATCCTCCATTAAAATACACTAAAATCTGGGATGTTACAATCTCCCCCCCTTAAATAAAATTTCGTCCTCGAAATTGGTAAGGTCCATCATTACGACTAAGACAATGATAAGGTTTAACTAAGGGTAGACTTAAGAAACATACCAGAAGGGTCAACCAAACAAATACGGATACTGCTCCCTCATATCGGCCTCTCGCTCCCAAGAGAAATCTTGAGCCAAAAGATCACTCCAAGCTACCTTCTCCAAAGGCATCGACTTAGATCTTAACCTTTGTTCCTTCCAATTTGCAATCTACGTCGGGGCAACCTCATAAGTAAAGTCAAGCTGATGTTCGATACGTCTTGGGTCGACAAAGCGAAACTCTTGCTGACCAAAACTTTTCTTGAGAACACATGGAACACATCAAGAACTATTCCAAATACTCTGGCAAAGCAATCCTGAAAACAACAACCCCATTCACCTCCAAAATCAGAAAAGGTTCTACTAATCTTGGCTAAGTTTTCCTCTCTTACTAAAACAATTAACGCCTTCCTTAGGAGAGACTTTGAGGTAACCCAATCACCTTCCTCAAAGGACAAGTCTCTTCTCTTTGAATCCGCATAACTTTCTGACAACTTTGCGCTTCCGCCATTTTATCTCTTATCACCCGAACTTGATCTGACCTCTCTTTTATTAACTCGGGCCCAACTAAATTACTCTCACTAGTCTCCCATTGGCACATCATGATTAATACTCCTAGAGCGGCCATGAAATCCAAGATCTCTATATTCACAAAACCTTAATACCACACCCAAGAAATCCCACTGATTAAAAGCTCCATTGATACTCGGAACTAACCTCTAATGACTCCTACGGTAAAACTTCCAAACCTTCGTTGAAAACTACACTTTAGTAACCTAGAGGTCACTTCCAAAGTTAACCATTAATAACGAGGTTGCACACACAATAATCAATCTCCAAATATAGGTATCTTCTCAAAATTTCAAGTCACTACTAATTCCTCAAAATTAATACAAAATTTTAAATTCCTAATTACAACCAAAGTATCAAGCTCCTGCCATGCATTCTGATAATCACCACACTTCAAAAATTTATGTCCTTATAAAAAAATTAATATCATCGAGTACAAGGTGGCTTCATACCTACTAACCAGAAAATTCTTACCACAATTGATGGAAATATCCTCTTTCCAAAATCATGAATTATCACACAAATTACTCAAATAACTCCCGCTACTTTAAACAAGATCAATATTAATTAACCTCAGCATCCCAAAATACACCCGCTCAACTTAGATAAAAAAACTTATCTTAAAAGGCTCAAATTTTCAATCCACCAAAACTATTGCTCAACGTCCATGGATTTTAATATCTTATTAACTCACGTACTTGATTATGCTATCCACCATTGATACCTAAGCTTCAACTTCCAAAATTTATCGTACACCAAACATGACCTATCAATCTTCCTTTAAGTCAAATAACATTGTCCTTAACTCACCTAACTTGACGCTCCATTTCCAAAGAAAAGTATAGTCTCAAAAAAATTTAAATTCCTATGTGACCTCAAGTCACAATTAATTCCTTTAGGTAATCACAATAATTATTGCCAATCATCATTCCATCGAGTAACCTGCTTCGACTATACTCTTCGATCAACTCACCAAAACTCTTGAACTTAATACTGTCGTAACGACTCTTTAACAACACCTACCAAAACTACTTCCTCCAAGCCAAGAATGAGACTAGAACCCGTACTCTCCGAAATCCCTACAAACTCACAACTGTTACACGTCAATCTCGTGCATCCTTAGCTAGAATCAATATTCCTCCAACGTGCAAGTGATCTATCACTACCATTTCCATCATTTGGACCTACATCCTCGAAATCAACAAGAATCATTTCTTAAATCAACACCATCTTTATCCTTAAAATTGATATGGATCAAATCTTAAACCTACTATTGTAACCTCAAGCTGAAAACAATCATTTTCTCGAATTCAATCCAAATCTACAATCCTTAGAAAATACTCGAGCTAAATCATTACCTTCCATTTCCAAAGAAATATTCTCATTAAAATTCATATATTAATAATTCAGTTCTGATCAACCTCATCATAATGATCACAGACTAAACAGTCTCCAAAATAAATCAAGTTAGCACATCAAGCTCGAGGAATTAAAACTTAAATCTTATTACAAATCAATTCTTCAATCTTGTAATTCTAAAACCTTAAACCAAAAGAATCATTTCCTGAAATCCTCAAATTCGATGACCTTAAAGCTAAAACACACTTACTTTACAAACCTTGCAAAATTCTAAACTCAAAATAATACCAAAGTGCTAAACTGAGCCAGCAAAATTAAAATTTCTAATTTAACTAGTCCCTCAAGTGCTTGTTGAACCTACCACTTTAGATCCTATAAACTTATTTCCTAAAACTATAGGGCCTCAAACCTTAGATAACTTCTCATAAATCTATCCTTGAAATTCGTTGAACTTATGACCTCCTACTCTAAAGACTCAACACTTAATTCTACGGAACTTAAGACCTCAAGTATCCTAGGCGAACTAAAGCTATTCCCACCTTAGCTGCAACTTGAGTTCCCACTCCATAGAGTTCACTTAGACCATGCCGTTCCCATCGAGTTTCGATATTAAGATATACCAATTCCCCATTAGGAAGAGCCACAACCAAAGATTGAGGTAAAGGCTCCGTGACCAAGTTACACAGCTGCGCGAAGGTGGCTGATACAAAAGACTAAGATGCCCCGGAATCAAACAACATACATGCATAAAAAAAATCATAGAGACAACTCTACCTGAAGCACACATACATCCAAAAATTCAAACAAACAATTTTTCCCCAAACACCAATTCCAAAAAAAAAAAAAAAAAAAAAAATTAAACTCATACTTGTAATCATTCCAGCATCATGAGTAGATGGCGCCTCATAATCTACGTCTCCTGGGGTCATGGCATAAACCCGAGCTTGAACCAGCTGTCTCTGATTAGATCTTCCGCTACGTCGGCCTCCCCGACTTGCTTGAGGTTGATTAGGGCACTCTCGATAAAAATGACCCGGCTGGCCACATCTATAACACTGGGTGGTCCCACTCTGACGGCAGTCACCCTCATGAGCTCTATTGCATCTGCTGCAAACTGGGGCTCGGCCCCCAATACGCATACCAGATGCTACTTGTGGTCGGGTCCCACTCCTCTGAACAAATTTCTGGGGAGACCCAGAACTGCTACCCTCACTAGCAAAATTCCTCCTTTTCTTACCTGGAGGGGAGCCTACAGCCAAACTATTCTCCCGCTCAACCATGGTAGCCAAATCAATTAACTCGTTGAGAGAGGACACCCGTTGACATATCACAAATCTGCGTATCTCAGGACGCAGACCCTCCTGAAACCGCTCCACCTGCAACTCCTCGGTGGCAATAAGGTGGGGCGCAAAACGCCCAAGCTCCAGGAAAGCACGGGAGTACTGGTCCACTGTCATATTGCCCTGAACCAGATTACTAAATTCCCGAGCCTTCTGCCTTCCACAGCAGGCGGGAAAAATCTATCATCAAACTCCTTCTTAAAACGCTGTCAGGACACAGCAGCTAAAGTTCCAAATTCCCTCTCCAAAAGATTCCGCTTCATTCTCCACCAATTTGCTGCTTCTCCTTGCAACAAATAACTGGCATATAATACTTGTTGATCTTCAGTGCATCCACAAATCTCAAATGTTCTCTCAATTCCATTGATCCACCCTTCAGCTTGAAGTGGATCTTCTACCCCAAAAA
>QEOT01124315.1:454020-554854 GCA_003123785.1 Pterocarya stenoptera | reverse complement strand
AAAAAAAAGAAAGAAGAAAAAAGAAAGAAAAGAAAAAGAAGAGGGAAAAAGGGAAGATCCAGTCTTCCAATCTGGGTCCCGAAAAAAAACCAACGAAGATGAATTTAAAACCGAAAGCTAATTAAAATAATTCAAACGCAGTGAAATAATTTAAATGCAACAATAAAAATTTAAAACTCAAAAATAAATCAATTTAAATTAAAGATCATTTTAAAAGCCAAAACAATAAATAAAATCTAGAAAGCACATAAAATAATTTTCACATCATAAAATATTATGAAACAATATTTAAAACTCCCAAAATTTAAAAAAAAAACAAAAAAAATAAATAATCACAAAATAAATTAAATAAATCCTCCATTAAAATACACTAAAATCTGGGATGTTACAGCCACGACTTTTGACTTTGATCTGCCCCCCAAGGGTTGAGACTCAATGGGTACGCCTGCTTTGAGTTGCCTTCTCTCCTCTCCTCAATTTCAACTCCAAGTGGCGGTGAGTTTGTGGCTGACATATAAGACACCTTCTCTATGGGCGTTGTTGGGGTTATGGCATCTAAAGTTGTGACTACTACTGATGGCGGCACCCAGAGTTATGTCTTTGAAGCTTTGTCTGTGAAGGGCAACCTGGATTATCATGGGGACCAAGGCTCCAATCTAAGCTCCGTCCCTACAGCGTCTCAGTGGGTGAGACTCTACCTAAAAACCACGAAAGAGCCTCCATTCCCTCCCCTTCCCACTCCTACTTTGGTGGTGACATGGATTCGTCAACCCCTAGGGAGGGGGTGGGTCGTCCAGGGAGGGTGGAGTGGAAGGGGGATATAGAGCGGAAGGGGGAGACGGAGGAGATGGTGGCCACGTCGACAGCTTTGAGTTTGTCAACCTCACAGACCAAGGTGCGTCTATGCCTGAGGGAGAAGTTCCAACCACCTCTTCTTTACCTTTGACGTATATGGAGGGGCGGCGGCAAGCCATGACAGGAGAAGTTGAAGGGCCTTCTCACCTGTGTTCCTATAACACCCCACTTCCCATGATTAAGAATAAAGTCATTTTAGAAATTCTTAGGAGCCGGAGTGCTACTACTAAACCTTGACTTAAAAAATATTTTCTTTTATTCTAAAGGAAGCGCTAGGTACAAAAATTCTAGAAATAAAATCAT
Organism: Pterocarya stenoptera; assembly: GCA_003123785.1. NCBI lineage: Eukaryota > Viridiplantae > Streptophyta > Magnoliopsida > Fagales > Juglandaceae > Pterocarya > Pterocarya stenoptera. The sequence goes on along the minus strand of QEOT01124315.1, from coordinate 553,696 downwards.
TCTTTATTAAAATACTGAGATCATAAAAAAGAGTGCACGGAAGCATTTATTAAAATTTCTCAAAATCTACGCCATAAAAATTATAACTTAAAATCTCTGTATATAATCTATATAAAAATCATAACTTAAAATCTCTATACATGATCTAGGCCATTTTCATGCCTCCCTAGACTAAGTTCCATCCTGCAGCTCTATCGTCATAATTATCTTGACTTAGGGTGGTTTAAAAACATAAAAACAAATGAAAATAAGTTGATGACTCAATAAGAAACCCATCATAATGCAAACATACTTAACATGATATTTTTCAAAAACATTTTATGCTGAAAACTTAAAATCATTATCATTTATACGTATGCTTATGTAATGCATGTGTTGTCTTGAATTATCTAAATTATCATACTTATCTTACTAGCCCACACACTTAACTAGGTGTGCAAGGATGTGCACCGGCCCCACATCCTGCGACCACAAGGGAAGTCGCTAATTGTATTCTAGCATACTATGGCAGACCGCACTTAGCTCCTTGGCTTGCACATCTACCCATGAATTGCATTGGTACCATGCATCCAAATGACCATCTGATTAACTGTAATGAGCTTATCTTACACTAGATCTTATGAAATCTTATGTGTTTTATGCAACGTGGGATGCATAATACATACATAACTATAATATGCAGAATAAAACATGATAAATGGAGTATTTGCCAATATCATGATATGTGTGGTACGTAAACACTGGCTTCAAAAGAACTAGTTTTAATAATAATATATATATAACTAGCTAACGTATGTTAATTCTAATTTATGATCAAACCAGTTACCTTGTAGTGTTGTTTCCTAAAATTTTTGATACAAAATCGATCATGGTGCTGGACTGGGAGGTTTATGGTATTTTTTTCTAAATAACACACGGAAGGGAGAGATTTGGGAGAAAGTGACAACCAGTTTGAGTTGGACTCGGTTAAAGAGTTTTAATATGAAAATTGATTAGTAGAATTGTATCATGTTGGAATAGAATGCTGATGAGTTCGAATTGGACTCAGTCATGATCATTAAAGAAGGGAGTTTGAATTTAAAAATATGATCTAGTTGTTCATTTAATGTAGGATTGGCAGTGACTGAGATTGCGTAGAAGACTCCAATCAATGATATTTTAAATTGAAATAAATTTCTAATGGTCTATCTTTAAATTCTAAAAGGAGTCTAACTAGTTCAATAAATAATAAACAAGATTTAAACTAGTTATTGAGCCTATTTAAAACTCCTAATCAATCTCAATAATTTATCACTCGTTGGCTTATCCAATATGACTCATTAAATATAATTTAGACCCAATAAAAATTATTAATATCTTGACTTTAGAATTATTGGGTCGGGTCGTTACAAACTCCCGTCCTTATAAAAATTCCGTCCTCGAAATTTGCTGGAGCTCCAACAACCTACATTCTTTCTATGTCTCTTTTACTCCTCAATAGTTTAGTCAAACTTAATATCTCAACAATTTTTTATTTTGGTCCGATGTTGTACTAAACATTTAAGCGTACACGTTGGCTCACTACGTGTCAACTATTATACACTCCAAATTCAACTGAAACCTAACAATCTCCACATAAATAAAACTCTCCATATCAAATAATATGTGATGACCAAACTTTGCGTAAGTATGGCCCATAAAGTTTTATGCTAAGCAGTCGTGACTTCTTTAGGAGCTCTAGTTATTTTAGAAAGCCTTAGAATTCTTGAATGGTAATTTGAGCTCAAAAGAGGACTAACCTGAGAAGCTAAGTGAGATTTGGCCTTGTTTAGAAACTTAGGTCCATTGGCTTTAGGCCCATGGTCCAGATTTTTAGCCACAAGTGCCATATGGCATGTAAGTAATGTATTATGAATCTAGACCTGATAATGGGTTAAAGGAGAGAGAGAAGTGTAGGAAAATACTAAGCAATGGCCTACACACCTACCCTAGAGAAATTGCCACTTGTCACTATGTAAGAAACCTTCTAGATGAATCAAGGGACAAAAGGAACCTAGAGAAGACTAAGGGAATTTTCGGCTAGATCATTTCCTACATGTTTAGACCATTTGTCATGCCCAATTCGAGTTACAAGGAAGATATCTTGGAAAGGGAAGCTTAGAGAAATGAAATGGAGCATTTCTAGGAGATTTGCATGGGAAATCGAAAGGAGGCTTATGGAATTTCGAATTTTAGTCAGATCTTACCAAGTGTCAAATATGCATGGGTTTCTAGAAGGATATGTGAAGAGACATTTGTATTGGAGGACAAGAATACCCTTAGGAATTCGGCTAGCACACTCCCAAACACTATGTTCCTTTGCCACTTGTCACCTAGGCTAATTTAGACTAATAGAACATGAAATGTTACCTAGGGAAGGAGCATCGGAAGATGAAGTATCATCTTGGGAAGAGAAGTAGGAGGTGGATGGTTAGGCCATGGCATATGTCTAATGCCACTTGAAATCCATGCCAAAGGTTACTTGTTTGGGAAGAGGAAGAGTCATATGACTTTTTTTTTTTTTTTTTAAGAGTTGGTGACTACTTGTCCAAGAGTGACCCCTCCCCAAGTTTATTAAAAGCCCTCACTTATGGTGGAGGAATACCGTGGTAAACCAAAGAGCATAAGGGTTCACAAAAAGAACAAATAAAAACATCCCTTGTGCCGATCAAAGAAGAAACAATAACCAATAAACCAATGAAAAAATTACAATGAATTATGAACGTGAATAAGGTTATCCCCACCGATCTGTACATAATAGGCCTCAAATTTTACCAGATCCAAAATCAGCATCCATGATAATCCTATCAACATTCTTCGCACCCTCCTTGGCTAAAAAGTCTGCCACTATGTTAGCTTCTCTATAAATATGACTAATAGAACCTCTTAACAACCTTAGCAAACTTTGTATTTCTTCCAAAAAATCTCACATATACCAGAAATTGCAAACACCCTTTTGGATCCATTGTACTACCACTTTAGAATCAGATTCTATCAAAATATTAGTGAGACCCAGATGCTTAGCTAAGCGTAAACCATCAAGTAAGGCACATCCTTCCGCTAAAGAATTTGTAGCCACCCCATAGTACCTTGTAAAACCAGCAATGGCGTTACCTTCTGCATCCCAAATTAATCCTCCCCCTCCTGTTGCGCCAGGATTCCCCATGGAACAACCATCTACATTGAGTTAAACACTCCTCTACTCCGATTTTTCCAAGTCACCATTTAAAGAATTTTGACAATCAAAGGAGCCACCGGGCAATTTAATTCCTTCGGAATTTTCTCATCATTAACATGACTCTTCCTAAACTTCTGCCGTTGGGAGAAAATATCTACAAGAGAAACTTTCACCAAATGAATAACAACATGCCCATTAGACTTCAAATCCTCCGTTCTAGCTATACACCGATTGCTCCATAAGGCCCAAGTGATCACAATAGGCAACATACTCTGCAAAGGCCAACCTGGGTAGCTGCCGACCCCCTCAACCATTAGAAATTCATGATACCTTGCCAAAAGTTTAAATGAGACAGCCAAACCCCCAACACAACAACAAAATATTTCCAAAGTTTAGAAGCTAATTCACCATTACACAACACATGATCAATGGTTTCTTGTTGAGGAGAAATACAACAATGGCATTTAGAAGCCATCGAAATGCCAAGCTTCCTAATCCTCTCATCTATTGACACAGCATATCTCTGGGCTCGTCAACATATAAACGACATGTTTTTTGGAACATATTTCTGCCATAACCACTTACTTCATGGACAAATATTCCCATGATCTTTGATCAACTCCCAAGCTGATTTAGTGGTAAAGCTCCCATCTACATTAGGCTGCCAAATACAAATGTCCTTTCTAGCTTTTACAAATCGTCTCCAATGAATTATTTTTTGCACACAATCTTCCAAAACTAGTACCTGTAATCTACCAATCCCACCCAGACGGTGCCCAAACGTCAGCCACTCTAAGTCGTGGAATCCCTCTCACCTCTTGTGTCTCAAAGATAGCTCCCATCTCCTAACCAATTATCATACTAGAATTTAACATCGCCTTGCCGAATTAGACTCTTGGAATGTTTAATGACAGTTGGTAAGACTGCCATAATACCCTTCCAAAATCTAGAACCTCTACCATTAGACATCACATATGCAGGGTGACAATCCGCCAAATATTTTGCTTTGAAAAGTTTTGCCCATAAGGAATTACCATCCAACAACTTCCATGCAAATCTCATAAATAATGACTTCTGAACATCATTAAGGCTTCGAAAACCCAACCCACCTTCCTCAACTGGAAAACAAATGTGCCACCATGCCACCCATTTCCATTTTTTTTTCCATTCATCAATAGAATTCCAAAGGAAATTAGAGAAAATAGATGAAATGGTTTTGAAAACCCCCTTTGACAACCACATGACTGAAAGCATGTGAATTGGCATACTTGAGAGAACATGTTTGATAAGAGTTATCTTACCTCCAAAAGATAGAACTTTACTCTTCCAACCCACAAGCTTTTTTTGAATTTTAAGAATCATAGGCTCGAACAGCCTCATAGTAACTCTCCCCACATGTAACAACACCCCTAAATAATTACAAGGCCATTTCCCTTCAGAAAACTGAGTAAGCTGCAACAACTCATTTTTCTAGCTATAGGAATTTTTGATGAGAAGAAAATGAAAAACTTGGGAGCACTAACCAGTTGTCCCGATATGCATTCATATAATTGAAGAAGACTCATCAAATTTTGAACCGATCTCTTCCCTCCATTTGCAAAAATAAGAATGTCGTCCACATAGAAAATATGCGTAATTAACAACCCACCATGGTTAAAGGGTTTCACTTGCTCTCCGGGATTCTTCATTAATCATACGAGATAATAATTCTTGGGATAAAATGAATAAATAGGGTGATAAGGGATCACCTTGGCGCAAACCCCTCGATGGCTTGAAAAATCCCCTTATCGAGCCATTTAACATCATGGAGCACATTGGAGATGAGATACAATTAAAAATGAGGTCCTTCCATTTTTCTGAGAATCCCAAACGAGTCAAAACAGCCGATAAGAATTTCCAATTGACTCTATCGTATGCTTTCGCAATGTCTACTTTAATCATGACATTCCCACCACGCGTCTTCTTATTAATACAATGAACCAGTTCTTGTGCAAGAGCAATATTATCAAAAATATTTCTTCCTTTCAGAAAGGCCGACTGCTTTACAGAAATCACTTTACCCATAATTGACAACAGCCTTGCCACCATGATTTTTGCCACTATCTTATACAGAACCGAACACAAACTAATCGACAAAACTTGGAAAAATTATCTGGTTCAACCACTTTTGGAACTAAGACAATATTAGTAGCACCATAAAAATTCGTAAATGGCTTCCCCTCAAAAAATTCAATTGCCATCAATAATAAATCTTGCTTCACAATTTCCCATGCATGTTGAAAAAAATTTGCTAAAAACCCATCGGGGCCTAGGCTACTGCCTTGCGGAATTGACCAAAGCGCTTCCTTTACCTATTCCATCAAAGGAGCTCTACATAAAGCTTTATTTTCTGCAGCTGACACAATAGAGTGGAGGAGATCCAGACCAGGATCCTGAATGGAAACTGGTGTTGTCGTTAAGAGATTATGAAAATAATTAACTACCCCATCAAGAATAGCCTCCGAAGACTTCAACACACTACCATCATCTAACTTCATGAACTTCAACCTGTTAGACTTCTGTTTACACTTCACAGAAGCGTGGAAAAAGGCTGTATTTGCATCACCATCTGTCAACCATTTTATACTGGACTTTTGACAACACATAGTTTCTTCTCTATGTAAGTAATGAAGATGCATTTGCTTGCAATTTAAATAATCCACTTCCATTTCTAGAGAATAACTAGAGATCAACTGCTGTTCAAAATCCACCACCTCTTTCTTAATCTCCATAATATCGTTATCCACACGGCCAAAAACATCAAAGTTCCATTTCTTTAAGTCTTTTTTCAATTGCTTTAGTTTAGCCAAAATTCAGACCATTGGACATCCATTGAATTCTTGAAGCCACACCCTTCGAACGACATTAAGAAAATCATAATGCAAGCACCACATTCTTTGAAACCGAAAAGGTCGAGGACCCCTATTTTGAACACCAAATAACTGAGTAACCATCGGACAATGATCTGAAGAAGTCTGAGATAAATATTCCATCTTCGTACCTAGAAAAATGGCCTAGAAATATGCATTTACTAAAACTCTGTCAAGCCTAGCCCAAATTCTTCCACCCTTTTTTTTTTCCTAATTTATTAATAACCCTCACTTATGGCGGAGGAATACCGTGGTAACAAGCAGTATACTTGGGATTTACAAATAATCAACAAACTATCCCATGTATCAAAAAAATTCTACAACCTCTATAACAACACAACATATAAAAGATACTCTAAACAGGCCTATTTAAGTCAAACAAAAAAAAAAAACACAAAAAACATACATCTAACTCCAACCTTTAAATACGTAAGGCCGGAAAACCCAAAGCATCAAGCCTCATTAAGCCCCTTACTTGCCTCGGTAGGTCCCCTTGGACTCTATACTGTCTCGAACTACCAGCCTCGCCTTGTCTCGCAAATAAATCCGCTACTTGATTGGCCTCTCTAAAAATATGCAAAATAGAGTAATTGATTCCCCTCAAGAGTTCTATCAATTCATCCCAATAATCCCAAAGGTACCACACCGAACAACTTCCCTTTAAAATCCAATTTACCACTAGAGAAGAATCACACTCAATCTCCACTTGATCGAACCCAAGTTCCTTGCAAAGTTTCAGCCCAGCGATGAGGCTTCTCATTTCTGCCATATTATTCATTCCATGGCCAAACTCTATTGAAAAAGCTGCCTTAAAAACTCCTCTATTATCCCTTATGACACCGCCTCTCCCACAACTTCCCGGATTCCCCTGGCAACTACCATCCACATTAAGTTTAACCCATCCTAACCTTGGCTTATACCATCTAACTAATTTTGGAGAATTCATCTCACAATGACGCATTGGAATATCTAAGGCATGAAAAATCTGCTCTTCTGCATGTGTTCTTGGCACACTTCAGTTCGAATTCTCCATGATCTGCCTCAGCCAGTACTTAATTTCCACCCATACTTCCTTTGCCGTTTGACTTGCAGACTCCATCCTTGCCTTACATCTACGCCCCCATAATTTCCAAGTGATCAAACTCGGAATCAAGCCTACTAGCATCCAATAATTTGATGCTCGACGTGCGCAACGTAACCAAACTATAATACGGCCTCTCCAAGTATTCGTAGATCTAACCTGAATTCCCAATGTCTCCTCTGCTATTTTCCAAACTTCTTGTGCAATGGACCCTGTACACAGAACATGATCAAGTGTCTCAACTTGCCCATTTTGACAGCAGTTACACCTAGATGCTAACTGAACTCCCACTGCCTGTATGCGTCTATCAACGGGTAGACAGTTAAACCAAGACTTCCACAAGCAAATAGATACCCGTTTTGGCAGTAGGAGATGCCAAAACCATTTTAATAAAGGATCCTCCACTTGATGTACACGAATTATATCCCAAGCACTAGCTGTATTAAAACTTCCATCTATAGACGGTTCCCATATATAGCTATCCAACCCCTCCTTACATTTTAAATCTGAACTTACTATTTCAATAGCCTTCTCTGCTCCCAATAATTCCCTTAATAAATCAATATTCCACCCGTCTTCATCCCAGCATTCCCTAACCTGCATTTTCCTATTAAACACTTCCTGAGCTTGAACACAAAGAGGACCCGTGGCTAGCCAACGATCAAACCAAAAAGAAACTTTTCCTTCTTTGATCCTACATCTAACCTGATCTAGTACTTCAGGCATAACTCTCATAATAGACCTCCAAAATCGAGACCCTTTATTTGGATTTACCTCACGTAAGTGCTGTCCATCTTTCAGATATCTGGCCTTAAAGAACTTCGACCACAGGTTATCAACAGTTAAAATGCGACAAACGAATTTCATATGCATGGATTTCTCCACTTCCAATAGATCTCTAATTCCTAAGCCTCCTTCAATCATCGGCTTACAACACATAGCCCATTTCCACCATTTCCTTTTTCCTCTATCCTTATTCTCACCCCAGGAAAAAGAAGATAACATGGTATTTATTTTTTTAAAGAGCACTTTGGGATTATCCAAAACTGCCAGTTGATGAATAGGAATAGAAGAAAGAACATGTTTAATCAAAGTGAGCCGACCCCCTTGAGATAAAAGCTTCAATTTCCATCCAGCCACCTTATTCCGAATTTTAGAAACTAGCGGCTCTAAAATACGAGCTGTAAGACACCCTGAGGTCAAAGGAACACCAAGATAATTAGTTGGAAAAACCCCTTCAGCAAAACCTGTCAAACGTAAAATGCTTCGCCTTCTATTATAAGCAATGTGCCTTGACAAAAAAATACTTGACTTTTCTTTATTAATACGTTGCCCTGACCATTCCTCATATATCTTTAAAACTTTGATGATCATTCGAATAGACCTCTTCTTACCATTTGCAAAGATTAAAATATCATCTGCATAAAGGAGATGAGAAACCAATGGCGCCCCTCGAGGATGATGGAAAGCCCCAATCTTCCCCTCTGAAAAATTCTTCTTAATAAGCCGAGATAACACTTCCTGCAAAAGAATAAATAGATAAGGAGATAAAGGACCCCCTGGTGAATGCCACGGGAAGGTTTGAAAAAAACATTTATAAGTTTCGTTCATCATAATGGAAAACCAAGGAGAAGAAACACACCCCGCCACCAACCCACAAACACACCCTTTAACCTCCCATTACACCAAGACAAACGTTGACCAATGGATGAAAGATCTAGTAAGCCACAATTCTGTATACAATTATTAAAATCCATGCATGCTCGAGAAGAACCAAATAAACCTCTAATTTTCTCTGATTCTGATCTGGTAATGTATAAATCGCCCCCAAGGAACTAGAATCCCCCACTCACATCCACATCACAACGATAACTCCATAAGGCTTGTCATTGCCATTGAAAGCAACTTGCGTAAGCAAAAGTGGAAAACAAACTTATGTGATCACCAGAAAACCACCCTCAAACAGCTTGATCAACTTTTGACACAATCTGAAAAACAATGTCTTCTGTCCAAAAAAGTCAAATCTTACCCCCTCCTCTACATTATGACAAAATTAGGAAGATGCAGCCATCTAGCCCAACGCTGCAATTTATTAACAGAAACAAACCGTTCCAATAAAGCTACCACATTAGGCCGGTGTTTATTCATAATCTGCCAAAGTCTCATCTTCAACGAAAGAATACCTCGAATATTCCAAATAAGAATATTCATAATATCAATAATGTTTATTAGATCTTGTTGTTCTTTCAAGAACAACGGTGGCTTTTTTATTCTTAGTTACTCTCAGATTTTTAATAGGAGCATCAACTTCACTTCCGAATTAAAACATTTTGCAGCCCATTCCTTTCATTGTCTTCTTCATTCTCTGATAAAGACTGAATATGCCCTGTCACTCCCTTGTTTCCAATTGTCTCATCATCCCCTTTTTCCACAATCTGACCAAGTTCAAACTCCATTGCCACGTCAATAACCTTTAGGGAACTTCTCGGAGAAAGACAACCTTTGTTGAGATCCTTAGATTCCTCCAAGCAATCCTCACACTCCACTTGCTCAAACCAATTATCTTAAGGTTTAAATGAATCCACCACATCCACCTACTCGAGCCTAACATGATTACTAGTTGAGCCCTGAATCTGCTCATTCTCAGCACATTCTCCCACCCTATATTCAACCTCTTCCACCGGGGTGATCTCTAGATTGAATTGAGATTGAGTTAGCACCTCCCCTGATAAGGAAACAAATAAAACCTTAGAAGCTTTTGTAACATAGTTCAGAGCCTTTCGACGAATACCCTCCAAAATTTCAGTCAATCTGATCATATGAAGTTGTGTCACTTCTTTGCAAGGATTCATCTTTTGTCTGTTTGCCCCTATCATCTTCCACACTTGCTTCACAGTCCCTTTACTACCTTCCTCCTACACAATTTTTTCCTTACCCTTTGACAGTTGATTTATTCTTCAATCCACAATTCTACTCCAAATGGCCTTGCTTACGACACCATCCACAGAATGCAGGCATTGATTCATACACAACCTCTTGATAATGGCTAGATTGAAGCCCCGGGGGCCCCAACCAGAAATGATCTCTCAATGGCTTTGAAACATCCTACTCCACATAGATCCTTGTGGCCTCCGGCCTTGTCACACAGACAGTGGCATTATCCTGTTTCAGAAAAGTTCCAAAGGCATCACAAATACTTTTCAACATAGAAGGTTGAAAGTAATTGGGGGGAAGCCCTGGAAGAGTGATCCAAATTGGCACCATAGGAGAGTCAACATCTTCATTAAAATAAAGCGTCCAATGGAAGACGTTATACGGCACCCCCATCAGTTCAGCATTCCCCTGAGACATCACACTCACAAAATCCACCTCATTTATTAATCGGATCAAAACATTTCGAGGATTTCTCAATTGCCCCACAACAGGCATCGCCCGGAGTCCCCAACGATTCTTGATGAGTCCTGTAATATGATCGAGAGAAGGCCTTCTACGGAGAAATTTAATGACAATAGCATATCAAAACTGCTCGGCAAATTTCAGAATCTCTGTTTTTTAAAAAAGAAAGAACATCTCACCTTCAGAAAATTTCGGTTATCTCAGCAGAATCTCCATCTCAAGCAAAGGTTGAGGCTAGTTAACAACCATATCCGCATAACCCACATCAAAATTCCTAGTCGTAGATTGTTTCTTCCCCTGTTCTAATGAACCCAACAACATAGAAGCACACCCTCCTTCCGTTGGAACCGTCCCCACTGAGGAGGAAGGCTTATTCGTCAAAGGAGAAGGTTGTCCCGCCAAGAAGAATGGTAGGGCGTCGGGGTTTGCCATCCAGCAAACCCTGGAAACGATTTCAAATTTCAGAGAAAACCAGAGCCCGCGCCACATCAACAACTAATCATATGACACTTTACCATGTTACCCTTAAAAGAAACACTCAATTGTTTGAAGAAAGGAATGGCATAAAGGGAAGAGAAGAGGAATTCGACTAAGGGAAAGGAGCCCTACACGCCAACCCTAAAAATGCACATTCCCAATGCAATCTATGTGAAGAATCCCAAAAGTATTTTCAGCCAAAGAGAAAAGAGGAAGGAAATCTTTGCCACTTGTTTTGCATGCATTGGATTTCAACCACCAATGAGGGAATGAGGTGTTTTCTATAAAAGGGGAGGAAGACCACACGCCGAAGGGCTTTTTCCTTTTTGTCAATTTCGGTTTTTGTATGCTCTCACTCTTTCAACCCAACTCTCTTAAATTTTCTTGAAGATTCTCTCACTTTCTTGTACTTTCTCCTCAACCAAACAAGAGGATTTTCTTATCTCAAGAGGAGATTTCAGCACACTAAGTTTAGTCAAGGTAAGAATCGGTTTTTCCTTCTAAGTTTCCCACACACATCACTTGCTCAACCCAAAAATGAGATCCAAATCTCATTTGGACAATGAGAAAGATAGAACACCTACACTTTCTCATGATTTCTTAAAAATGAATTAAGGTTCTTAAGAAACATTTGAAGCCGAGTAGAGAGAAGAGTTTATCCTCTATGTTTTTTGGCCACTACTTGTATCTTTGGTTATTTTAGGGTTTTGCTTTACTTTAAGAGTGAAATAAAGAAGTTTTTACCCCAAAAGCCCTAGAAGCTGAATGGATGTAGCAAGTATTGCCCTAGAAATCTACACATACACCCAAGAGCACAAAATGAGGTTTTTAGTTACTTTTCTAATATAGAATGTTCAGATTTACAGCTTCATAATATTTCTATACGCGGATTTTTGTAAGTATACACTCAACCTACTATTGGTTAACACTTGTATATGATTGTGTAAATCTTTTTATTGCCATGTTTGCCTTGTTTGCTATTTCTTGATTAATTGTCTAATTATGTTAATATGATCTTGTATCAATCTATGGAATGAATTATATGTTTGAATTTTGTGATGAAAATGCCATGAAATACTTGTATATGTTTCAGTTTTCACATGTCTAAGAATGATGGGCTATGTATCATGATGTTTCGGCCATACCCTATCTTGAATGATTCGGATCTTAGCCAAATGTATTGACTTCATGCTTTGTTTTACTAAGCTTTGATTTCTATGTTATATGTTTGAAGATTGGAACATGTTTAAGTGATGAATCTCATGATTTTTACCCCCAAGTGTTTTGACCTAAGCATATTCCCATGGTTTCATGAATGTGTTTGGAGGTTTCATGTGTTTCATGTAATCATGCTATGAATTGAATATGTTATGCTTGGTTATTTCATGTATGGCATTTCATATGTCACATGTCAAGTTTAAGTACGTATGTCTTAAATTCCATGTCTCATGCATTTGGAAAAATATTTTCCAAAGAAAATGATTCTTTTTAAAGAAAAGAGTCTAAATGTTTTATCACGACCCCAAGTGCTAGGATGGGAGATTGTCCTAGTGGAACTTCTCTGTCCATTCTAGAGTGTTTAAGAATGGAGTAGTAACCTTAGGTCGACGAAGAATAATGGACGAGTCTCAAATGGGTACTTTTCAAAAAATGCCAGAGCCAGAAAGCACCTAATGCTAGTGGGTGCATAAGGCATGTAATTCGACGAAGTAAGGTCAAGTTATTATGATTCTCTGTGTATCTCGAACTGTAGGGATGGTGGTAGAGTCCCACCTGTGATTCCCGCTTATAGATCCTTAATGGTATGGCAACTAGCGGGAACATGCGGGGCAAGGAGGGGGGCCGTGTTGTGTCCACCCTATGAATAAGAATAAGAGCTCATGTGATAAGGATCACTCGATGTAAATATTGTGATATGTTCTGATAAGAAAAGTTCTGATTAAGAAAAGTTAAGAAAAGCTTTTTGAAAATGTCAAAGTCTCCGTACAAGTTTTTAAAAAATGGTCAAATGCATATGTGAAGTTTCTGTTTAAGTCAATTACATGTCCATGCATGCATTTTATGATGTACCTCTTATATGCTTACTTTAACTATTGTATGTTGTGTGATTACTTGTTGAGATTTCTCGAAATCTCATTGTTGTAGTTTACACTACCATTCCCCAAACTGGAATGGTAGAAGTTGTTACAGGTACCCCAGATTCTCAAGAATCATGAATATTGATAATTCCATAACGGGGGATGAGTATTCTGTACAGGCTTGTTCCGACTTTTTGAGGTTCAATAGACTAGTAGACCAGATGTTTGTTTATCTTGGGCAATCATTGAAGCCCTCACCTGACCTGAAGACAGTAGCTAAAGAATTAGAGTCTTCTCTGCCCGGATGACAGAAGTCTCATTGAGTCTTTTGGTGCTTAGCTCCTGGTGGGATTTTAACAATGAAGGAAAAAAGTAACTTAGTTATGTTGATGAAAAGAACTTATGGTTTTTAGGCCTCAACTTTTTAGAAACAATACTTTTGAGAAGGTCCCGTGTGTTTTGGGAGACAAAACTTTAATACTTGATATTTAGGGATATTTTATCTTATACTATAATGTTATGGTCATGGACAAAGTGTTAATGTTTTATTAGTTGGTACCATGTACTTTGCAATTGTTGTTTGTGTTGCTTAGAATTTCCGACCTTTATTTATTTTCCGCAGCAACGTTATTGCATACTGCTAGTGTACTTAGGTGCATAGCTTATTATCTATTTTGTACGAGGGGTATGTAGCCTTGTGTATGTCCCAACGTTTTAGCCACCGTCCAATCCCAAGCAAAGGCTGGGAGCACCACACAATAATAAAATTCTCCACCTAAAATAATAACCTCAATAAATCGTGACTTAAAACTCTCCAAAGTTTGGAACTTAAATCTTACACCTCGTTCTTAGTGATAGAATCGTGTTGCCTATAGAATATAAGAGTACCTCCAATTATCATGAAATACCATACACCATACATAGATCTATGTTTTTTTTTTTTTTTTGGCCAAAAGGAGGGCGGCACCTCCGGCACTAATCCTGAAAAATAAAGAACGTACCCCAAAACAAAAAACAAAAAAAAAACAAAAAAATCACTTATCCACTACTTTAACATATGCCATGCCCAATTTATCCAACCTATACAACCCTTTGATCACCCGAGGCAGGTGTAAAGAATTATTGAAAATATTATTCTCGCCCATCGCGCCACATTTTGCCAATGCATTTGCTACTTGATTTCCTTTTCTAAATACATGTGAAATAGAGAAATCAAAATTATCCAAAATCAACAAAAGCTCATCCCAAAAATTCCAAAGATACCACATTGTACAATTTCGAGACTGAATCCATGAAACCACCAATAAAGAATTGCACTCTATGTCTATACACAAGAACCCCATCTGCCTACAAATTTTTAGACCCTTAAAAACCACCCGAAGCTTCGCCTCGTTATTAGAACAAGAATCAAAGAATTTGAAAAAGCCAAAAACCAAATTACCTCCATAGTCCTAAACTAATCCACCCGCCCAGTAGGACCAGGATTCCCAAAGCAGCTGCCATCAAGATTTAACTTCAGTCAACCCACACACGGCTTGACCCATCTTAGCACCTTCACCTGCACTTTAGCCTTCTCAACTATTAGCAAATTTAAGTTCCTCAGAATAATTTCATCTTTTGTTGACAATCTCTGCACTTTAACAATCTGAGATGCTAGAGTATGTGCCCAAAATTTTATAGAACACCACACCTCCCTTACTGAGTCCACCCTCCCTTCCATTCTCGCCCCACACCTTCTATTCCACAGCCACCACACCACCACTCTAGGTAGTAAACCCATCAACGTACCCACTTGAGACTGTCTCTTAGCACGGTTAAACCATATCTGCACTCTTTCCTGCCAGCCCTGCTGTGGGATAAAAGTTATTCCCATCTCAGCTGATGCCAACTTCCAGACCTCCATGGCAAAATCCCCTTTTCTGAGTACATGCTCCAAGGTTTCTTCATGCCTGTTCAAATAGTTCAAACAGCAATTACAACCAGAAGCTAAAGCAATCCCAAGTCGCCGAACCTGTGCATCCACGCTTAGACAGCCAAAAACTGCCTTCCACATACACAGAGAAATTTTTTTTCGGCATGAACGTATGCCACACCCATTTTGCCCATTCAAACTTTGGCATTTTAATTCTGATTAGTTCCCATGCTGACTTGGTGGAGAAACAGCCACTCTTTTCATGAAGCCATAGAAAACAATCTACTTTATTTTTCAATGACCCAACCAACTCCACAAACTCTGCAGCCTTCTATCTTCCTAACATCTCCTAAAGCTGCTGTACATCCTAGCAATTGTCCACAACTAAATCCTTCACCAAAAGATCAGGTTCCACAACCTCTCTAACCTCACGAAACAAAGGTCCATCCCCCAGGAATTTATCATACCAAAATTTTTCCTCCCCCACCCTCCATTTCGAATTCTCCAACAAAGCTGGCATCACATCCATAATCCTTTTCCAGAACAGAGAGTTCGAACTATTCCCATTACTAAGCACAACAAACCCATGTTTGACATACTTTGCCCGAAAAAGTTTTGCCCATAGTGAGTTTTTTGTCAGCAAATTCCACCCAAATTTAAAGAATAGGGCTTTATGAATCTCCTTTAAATCCCTCACACCAATACCCCCCTCCTCCACTGGCACACAAAGCTTCTTCCATGCCCTCCATTTCCATTTACTTTTACCACCCGTTCTCCCTAGAAAAAACTAGCAAGTACTCCCTGCAGCTTCTTATAGACAATTTTAGGAGCATGAAGAGCCAACAACAAATGCATAGGCAAACTCGTGAGAACATGTCTTAATAGAATTAACCGTCCCCCTTGCGAAAGAAGTCTACTCTTCTGGCCCAACACTTTCTTCCCAATTTTGTCAAGAAGAGGATCAAAATGGGAAGCCTTAAGCTTACCATCTACAATTGGTACACCCAGATATGTGAATGGAAAATGGCCTTCCACAAACCCTGTCTCCATCAAAATCTCTCTTCCTGCAAAGTGCTAATTTCTTTGAGAAAAAAATAACCAACTTCTCATGATTCACCCGCTGTTCCGACCACCTCTCATAATCATTCAAAACACCCTTTAAACAATGAATAGACCTCTTACTAGCATTCGCAAAAATCACAACATCGTCAGCATAAAGTAAATGAGTAATTCTAGGAACACCAACCAGGAGGGAGTAGTGAGGAATGCCTCTTTTAGTCATCCGCTTGTTTAGGAACTAGGAGAAAACCTCCTCTAAAATAATAAATAAGTACGACAAAAGCGGATCCTCCTGCCGAAGACCCCTTTTAGATTTAAAGAATCCCTTAAACATACCATTCATCATTATTGAGTACCAAGGCGTTGTAACACACATAAACACCAACCTGTAGAAAAACTCAAGAAATCCAATCGCACGAAAGACATGTTCCAGAAATTTCCAATCGACATGGTCATACATCTTACTCATGTCTAGCTTAAGCATAACATTTCCACCCCTTACCTTTCGATATAATGCCTTGGTCATTTCTTGCGCAAGGGTCACATTGTCAAAAATACTACAGCCCTTCACAAATGCCCCTTGTTCCTGTGGGATAATATCCCCAAGAACCACAGAAATCTTTGCAACCAGAATCTTGGAGAATGCCTTATAAATGATGTTACAAAGACTAATCGGACGAAATTTGTCAAAACCTTGTGGATTTCTGATCTTGGGAATAAGGACAATGAAGGATGAGGTATAAAATCTAGAAAGAGCCCCACCCAAATAGAAATCCACCACTGCCTCCATCACATCACTTTTAATAAAATCCCAGCAAGTCAAAAAAAGGGAACCAAAACCATCTAGCCCTGGGCTGCTGTCTACCACAATAGAAGCCAACACCTCGTACACCTCCTTTTCTGCTGGTACTTCTTGCAATTTTTCCATAACATAGTGCAAGAGACCTGAATAAAAAATAACTCACTCAAATCTGGGATTATCACCGAGTCCTCTTTGGAAAGGAAGTCTAAAAAATAACTGACAACTCCCTCATGCACCCTTTCTATCGACTCCAGCAAGGTCCCATTCGATAATCTCATGGATTTTACTCTCGAGCTCTGTCTCCTTTGCCCAATAACACTATGGAAGAATTTTGAATTTTGGTCACCGTCCACCAGCCAAGCTTTTTTAGCTTGTCGACCAAGTCGAGAGTCCTCCCTTTTAACCCACACCTCCAACTCAGCCTTAGAGATTAGAAATTCCCCCTCAATCTCTTCAGAATAGGACTCCTGCATCTCAGAATCCAGTTACTCAAGTCACTCTTCCAGCTGCTTTATAACAAAACCCACATGGCCAAATACCTCCTTATTCCAGCCACGCAATTTCACCTTTACTCATTTAAGCTTACTGGCTAACTTCAATAAACCCGAATTCCCAACCACTGGTTCCTCCCATGACATGCGAACTGTCTCCACAAATTTCTCATGTTCTATCCACATATTTTGAAACCTGAAAGGAGATGAGCATTCCTCTCTATCCTTGCCTCCAACCAAAGTAAAATAGGCGAATGATCCGATGTTCTTCTACTCAGCAAACTGGCAGACGCTTCACCAAACCTCGCCATAAACTCACAATTCACCAACACCCTATCAAGCTTTGCCCAGCTTCTCGCCATACCATGCTGCCCATTACACCAAGACAGCTACCTTCCATCGAACCGTAAAAATCCAATAGACCGCACCGGTTGATACAATTGTTAAACTCATCCATAGCCAAAGTAGGCCTCGGCCTACCTCCCACCTTTTCCTCATTAATCTTAAAACCAAATGTTCATAACCTCTTATTTAGAAACTTCCTCACCATATGTGCTAAAACCCTTTCATGTAGTAATAAATGAGATTTAACCTAGTTATTGAACCTAATTAACACTCCTAATCAATCTCAATAATTTATCGCTTGTGGGCTTATCCAATATGGCCCATTAAATATAATTTAGGGCTAATAAAAATTATTAATATCTTGACCTTAGAATTATTGGGCCCAATTTTTTTTGTCTTCAGTATGACACTGCTGGCTTAGTTGCATTGTCTTTTACATGCATGGCCCATACTTTATTGTGTCCTTGTGCCTTGTAGGTTGTGGATGATCTGGCACCTTGGATTGTGGATGATTGTGCCAACTTGGAGTCACAAGTATGTACTAGGCGAATGTTTGGGTTTTTTACCAAGAAGGAACTAATTCGGCTACTGGTCGAGAAAACTGAGGTGGAGTCCTACCTAGAGTAGTCTAATGGACACATACGCTCCCTAGAGGTCAACCTCGAGCTCCTTCGTGACTAAGCATCTATGCTCTCAATTGGCGAAGTCTAAATGAGTGGAGACTTGAACTCCTCTCAAAAGTTGTTGGTTGCCACTGAGCAACGATGCTTGTGGTCTACCTAGGTGTTGGCTTCTTCTGAGGAAGCCCACAGGAAACTTGTCCTTGAGCTTTTAGAAGTGAAGGCATCGTATTAGGAAGCTCGTAGGCAATTTGGCCTTCAGATGTCAAAGATTAAGGGATCTTACGAGATCTACACGGTAGGTATACTGCCTATAAGAAGGATAGGGAAGAAGTAGATGCCAAGCCGGACAAAATGAACCAAACCATACTACACTTAGATACGAAAGTGAAGGAGTAGGAGAAGCACTTGTTGGAATTGGAATCAAAATTGACTACTCCAAGCGGTGAACTAGTCCGTTTGCTTCCACAACTGGCAGCCACCAACGCTGTTAGGGATCAGGCCTTTGGATATGGATATGGGGCTGGTGTGGCCCACTTATGATCTCACCTGCTGGCACATCCTCAGACTAACATGAGGTGTTGGAGCTTGACACGTTCAGACCTGATGAGGTTTCATGCCAGTTCGTGGATGCTTTGGGTCGCAATACTATGCCTGATGCCTTCTTATCTGTGCCTTCACCTTCGAAGCCTTTAGTGGCTCTACTTCATGAAGATTTTTTCTTTCTTTTCTTTTCTTTTTTTCAAACAATACTTTGGACGACTGTAATAATAACCCTCTGTTTGTGCTTTCCTTTTAAAATGTTGGCTCTTGGTTTAGCCTCATTTTGCATTATTGATATGCAGCTCCTTTTGAGCTTTCTTTTTGTAATATTGACGCTTTGTTTATCCTTATCATTGTTTTGCATTATTGATATACATTTCCACCGCCATCGGCTCAGATACCTTTTTAATTTTTCCCCCTTCGTGGCGTACACTCGGGTTACTTGGTTTACCACGATTTGGGAAGCTACCTTTGTTTCAATCTCCACGGCGCCTAGAGTTTTCGTGATTGAGAGTTCAACTATCAGGGCTTCATACTCAGCTTCATTATTGGTGGTTTTAAATGTAAGTGTGGCCATGTACTGGTGCTCCTGTCTCCCTTCTCCCATGATGTAGACCCTTATTCCTCCTCCTGCTTGACAAGCGGATCCATCAACGAATACCAACCATGGTATTTGAGGGGGTTAACTTCAGCTTCTGCTGGGACCCCCATGAATTTGGCAATGAAATCTGCCAAAGCCAATCCCTTCACTACGCTCTTGGGCCATAATCAATGTCGAATTTGTTGAGTTCCACTAACCATTCGACCAATCTTTCTAAACTGTCTGGTTTTTGCAGTATTCTTCCGAAGGGGTGTTTTGTTAATACCTTCATGGGGTGAGCCTAGAAATATGGCCGCAATCTCCTAGCGGCTATCATTAATGCGAACGCCAACATTTCCATTTGCGGGTATCTGCTCTCGGTGCCCCTCAATGCACAGGTTGTGTAATATATTGGAGCCTGTATTGCTTTCTCTTCTTTGACTGGGACTGTGGAGACGACATGAGGGGATACCATCAAGTATACGCACAAGGTGTCCCTCTAATTGGGCTACTTTAACAAAGGTGGGTTGGATAAGTACTGCTTCAACTCATGGAAAGCCTGATCGCATTCTTCATTCCATGGGTGTATCTTTCGTAGAACCCTAAAAAAGGGAGACATTTATTTGTGGATCTTGAAACAAACCAATTTAAGGTTGCCACTCTACTCGACAACTGTGGGCGTTGTTGATGATCTTCAATGGCTTCATGTTCAAGATGGAGCCAATCTTTTCAGTGTTTGCCTCAATGCCTCTTTCATAGACGATGAAGCCCAAAAATTTTTCCGAATCTACCCCAAAAGCACACTTCGCCAGGTTCAATTTCATCTTATACTTGCAAAGCACACCAAAAGATTCTCTTAGGTTTGCTAGGTGTTGGGCAGGTTCCTCACTTTTCACCAACAATTTGTTGACGTATACCTCCGTAGTCTTCCCGATTTGTTGTTTAAACATTCGATTGACTAGCCTTTGGTAAGTCTCCCCAGCGATCTTCAGTCTAAAGGGCATCACTCAGTAGTAGTAAAGACCTCTATCAGTAATGAATTCCGTCTTCTCTTCATCAGACTGGATCTAATTGTATCCTGAATATGTGTCCATAAAACTCAGCACTCGGTGTCTCGCCGCAGTGTCAACAATAATGTTGATATGTGGCAAGGGGAAGTTGTCCTTGGGGCAGACTTTGTTCAGGTCTCTGAAGTCTACACACATCTCCTATTTTTCGTTCACTTTCTTAACCAACACCACGTTGGAGAGCCACTCTGGGTAGTATGTGCATTTCTTCTCCCCAGCTATGGCTATGCTTTTCTTAGTACTAAAGGTTCTTTTTTGGAGTATCTTCTTTGCTGTTAGATCAACACATAACCTACGCTCTATGAAGACATTGTNGGGGGGGGGGGGGGGGGAGCCTTATTCCCACTCACGTCGTGGCATTCGGCCTATCTGGGTGTAGCGTTAAGGCTCATTTGCCTCTGCTTGTAGAAATTGTTCTCATCCCTAGGTTCCATGCCCTGCCCTGGCAAGCTACGATTAGTGGTAAGGCTGGCGATTTCCCTTCCAACCTTTTTCCGACACATACGTCTGTCGCCCCTGCTTTGAGTTCCTACAAGTAGCATTCTCGTGCCAAGATTTTCTCCCCCCAAACTTCGCCGACGCCTGTATCTGTTGGGAATTTCATGTTTAGATGGTAGGTAGAAGTGACAACCTTCAAATCATTCAAAGTTGAGTGTCCCAACATGGCGTTGTAGGATGACGGAGCTTTAACAACCAAGAAGTTAGTCATTGTTGTAACCATGTGTGTCCATTGGTCGACTGTGACTAGTAGTGCAATTATGCCCATTGGTTAAACAGCCTCGCCAGCGAATTCCTTTAGGGGGTAGGTGACAGGAGTAGCCTGTAACACCCCACCTAAAAAGCTCCTTAGGCGTTGACCTTAATAACCATAATCCTAGTTAATTTGGACTGGAGCTATTCTAGAATAAGAATAATTTTAGATATTTGAGTTGGCAAGAGGACCTTATATTTTGGGTTTAGAAGAATTATTAGAAAATTCTAGTGCAATGGTGATTTTTGAGGAAAAAGAAAAATTTTGTAGCTTGATATTATTTCGAGAATTTTTAGTGCTTATTTAATTTTGAGAATCAATGCCAAGAGGACCATAAAAGGAAATTATCCCAAGAATATCGAAATTAGCTAAATGGAAGGTTTAGTAATATGCGGCTTGATTTGTGGAGCTCGAAAGGTCTTGGTCGCCCACAGATTTATTGTGGAGCTTGGAAGGTTTTGGTCAGCATCAGATTGATTGCGGGACTCGGATTTGGTGGTCAGTAGCAGATTGATCTCGGTCAGGAGAAATTATCCCACTGGGTAGATGCTGTGTTCACTTAATATATATCGGGCATGGAGGACACAAATGAACGGACGTGGAGGTCATAAATAAGTGGGCGTGGAGGTCACGAAGACTACACGACCATTTTCTTGCCTATCGAGATGATAGACTCCTCTTGCCTATCGTAATCTCCTCTTGCCTATCATGATAAAAGACTCCTTTTGCCGATTGTGATAAATGACTCATCTCGCCTATCAGGATGATAGATTCCTCTCGCTGTTTTTTAGTTCTTGCCCACAATGTCGTTTAGGTTGAACTTTTAAGTTGGTCGGTTAGACTAGTTGCCCAAGTCTTCTTGCCCAGAACCTTGTCGCCAGGTCTTCGTGCCCAGGTCTTTGCCCTATAGTCGCGAATCTCCCTGCCTACCTAGAGGTAAGTCTTCTTGCTTTTGGGCGAGAGAAATCTCTTTACTGCCCACGGGACAAGGCTCCTCACCCAAATCTCATCGGCTCTTTTCAGTTCTTGCTGCCTCTCATCGGTCAGGATGACAATTGCATAAAATCACACTTATCACCCCACGACCTGGCCGCCACTGTAGGACTATTGTAGCCACAGTAAGGAAGGAATCATGGTGGTTTTAGGCCACTATTCCCCTGCTCAAAAGGACACAAACTGTATTAGGTAGTTTGGGCTTTCAGCAGGACACCTCCATCCCATCACCTTATTTTGGGCTGCACCTTCATGATGGTTCAAAGGGATTAGCCAAAACAATAATCAAAATCTGCCAAAGGAAAACCAGTTGAACCCATTAGCCCCCTTGAATGGTTTTGATGATTTTGGTTCCCTCTCCTCTGCCCCACGACTTGGGCAGCGCTCATAAGAGTAATGTAGCAATTATAGGAGTGAAATCATGGTGGTTTAGGGTACCGTTTTGACCTGCACAAGATGACACAAGCGATGGAGTGCAGATCAGGAAAATTCAGATTCATACACCATCTTCCATCATTTCCCTTAACCAAAGCCAACGTCCCCTTCCCCTTGGTTGCCTATCAAAGACCCCCTCACCCTCTCTTTTCCTCCACACCTCAGCTCCAAGCTGCCTCTAAAATCTTGAAGATCACTTCCCCCTCTTAGAGATCAAAAGAATGAAATCGAGTGAGTTATTGGTGAGTTCTTAAGTGTTCTTGTGTAAGGCTATCTTGAGTGCTTGGGAGACCACGAAATTTGTAAGTTTTCTTACTTTTGATATTATTTAGCATGTCAAGATTTGTTTCCAAGAGTTGGCACAAAATTTGGGAGACTTTTGGGAAGGTTATTATGCTTAAATCAAAACCGGGTAGATTAAGAGATGGTTTGAGTAATTACATGTTTTTAAGTGGGAATTTATCTATGGCATGTCTTAAGTATGATTTGATATGATTTATTATTTTCTTAGCATAATTATGGAAGGTTTAAATTGTGGTTAGAAACATGCCATGGTAGGTTTTGAATATATCTTGTTTTGATTATCAAGTATGAATCGGTTTGAATGAAGTACAGATTAAGGATATCTTAGCCATGATTAAGTATTGTGATGAACTTTATTATCCTAGAATTAGTCTTTATTATGTCATTAAAGATGTTACTGAAAATTTGTGATTAGATAAAATCTCATATGCACGCATTCTCATAAGGACCAATAGTTAAAAATACACTTAGGCATCAATCAGAGTGCATGCCACGAGTTGGGACTATTTGGGTAAGTTCCATTTTGAGTTTTGAAAATCTAAGGGTATAGATAGTTTTAGAATGCCAAAAATATGAAGTCCATAAATTTTTATTAAATTTGGAATTTGTTTACAATTAGTGAAAATTTATGGTTTTAAAGGCAATTTTTTTATGGTCTAGGAGTACTTTTGTAAATACTCATTTTTTAAGCCTTTGATTTTGGACCTCACCTGTAGAAGTATTAATCCTAACTTAGTATGCACACTATTTATGCAACTACAACATTATTTTCAATTACTCCAGAAGTTTGTAAGTTGGCTTCTAACTTACACTGTAACAGCCTGCTAGAAATTTACTAATATAATTTCTATTGACTTTAGGAACCTTATGAAAACTCCATAAGTTTTTACGAATCGACCAATCACATAGGTTTTAGTCTATCAACATAGTCAGTGTTATCACTTACTATGATGCTAGAAATATGAATTTAATTATTTGAGATAATTAGAAGTGTCAGAATGCGTTATGGTCTATGCCATTAAACTCAGTTGATTATTATGATTTTATGGCGCATTAAAATACATTTCGGATGTAACGCCTGTTTGAAACTACAAAATTATTTGTAGGGGCACTTCGGGGTTGAATTTCAGTAAAAGATTTTCACTATAGGTTAATATGAATATTTATGATTTTTCAGTACAAAATTTTTTATGCATTTTTTTTGGAGTGAATAGTAACCTCGATAAGCGCATCAAGTGCAGTATTTTTAAAATCACATTGTGGAATGTCCAATTTAGGTTAGAGAAATTTTAGTTGGACACTTAGTAAGATTTTAGCCACACATAGTGAATAGTATTACACACTTGGCAACATGAGGAACCATTAGATGGATTTGTAAAGGAAATCAAGGTGTAAGATTATACCACCTAAGCAAAACTTTGTTTCATCTGATCAACCAAATGTGCCAGAACAACAAGGGTTTTAATTCTAGTGAAATCCTAAATGGTTGGAATCCAATTGAAACTCCAAAAGCTTGGTTGAAACCAAAACCTTAAACAGTTTCCCAAACCCTAAAGTTGGCCTCCAAATCCTTTTTAATCCAATTTCTAGCATTGTGTTTAATCACTTGATTAAATCACTTTCACATGCTATTAATTATTCAAATCCTTGTTATAACATCATTATCCAAGCTTTTAAATTTTGAAAATTTGATTGGTCCAAGAAAAAATTAGATTTGGGCTTGATAGCATCCTAAACCCTAACTAAACCCCATTTAAACCCCAAATTGAAGCCCACTTGGTTGAGGCCCACCAAGGCCCACAAATTTGGCCACCTTAGCAAAGCTTATTGAAGAATTTTCCTCCCCTACATGACAGGCCATCCACTGCCCTTGTCTTGATGTGAAGGAGAAATCCACCCCATCAACCTCTATACCTCACAGCTGTTGTAGGCAGTCCTTCCCCCTCACTATTCTTTACTTTATGTCACATAACCACCTCTAGTCAAGGGTCATTCAAGCCCATAACTTCCCCCTCCAGAAGTATAAAGTCATGCAAGACATATTTCACTCCCTTTCATCACTTCTTCACCCTGTTCTTAGAGAGAAACGCAAAAGCGCTCTCTCAGGAAGATTTCTAGGTCCCTTTGCATGGACATTTTTTTACCCTTTTTAAGTAGTTTTGCACAATCACTCCTTCATCAAAGTTGTTTGTCTTTGAGTTTAGTTTCTGCAGATATCTTATTACTCTCATTACATGCTCAATTGATTGGTCAAAAGTATTTTTAACCATAGAAATGTTATTCTGGGCATGAAACTAGAGAGTATATTATGTTTTAGAATTTTTGACCAAGCTAATGGACATATCTTGGTCCAAAAATTTATTGGAGTGTTGTTAGCATGTGTTTATGAATGTTCATTGAGGTTTTATTGCATGATTAAAGCTTTTGATGATAGATTTCCTTAGATTTAGAAAATTGAAAACTGGAAGTAGAAAAACAGTTTTTGTTTTGAGGAAGTTTGAATATTTTGTGGTATAATCTTACTCCAGAGGTTTTGATATTATTATGTGATGATTCTAAACCTCTTATATACAAGTTAGGATGTTATTTTGAAGATATTTATTATTAGTTTTAAAGATATGATTTTTTCTATACAAGAGGATTTTGGTTAGGCCTAAGATTTGATGTTTTTGGATTAGATCTATGTTTTATTCAGTTTTAACCATGTGATTTTAAGTTTGATGGTTGGATCTTCTTTAGGACACATTTTTAAACTATGTGGTATTTTAGTTTGAAGATCACACGTCTTTAAGCCATGGATCAAGAGATTGATCAAAGTTAGTTGAGAGAAAAGTTTCTGTTTTTGGACTAAGTGTAAAACCAAAAACTCCAAGTGTTATTTTGTGATTTTGGTGACTTTTGTTTTATCATTTAAAGCATGGTTGATCTTAGGATGATGTTTTGAATATGTTAGAATTAAGATTTGATTTTTAAAATTCTTGGAGATGCTTTGAATAAGATCAAAACTTGTGGTTCAATGGTTTGTTTTTAGTTAAAATATTTGGATCTTTTTACTAAAAAGTTTTGGGTTGATGATTAGTAAGTTCTTGTTGGATGTTTTTAAGTATGTTTTTTAAACTTAGGATAGGAAGATCTTTGTTGCAAAAATTTGATTTGATCATGAGTTTTGAAATTAGAAGAAGTGCGACAAAAATCAAGGGAAAAATCTATAGATGTTTCAGCCATAGTGTGTTTTCCATGGTTGTGATTTGTTTCAAATTTTTTCTGAATTTATATTTGAGTTTATGACAAAGTTTACATGAGGAATGTAAATTTTAGAAATTTGTGGAGTTAGGATATGAAATCCTTAAATTAGGGGTAAAATTGTCATTTTTTTACATGTAGAGGGTAAAATGGTAATTTTACTCTAAGTTAGCTTGTTTTCATGCTTCTAATTGTTAGTGATTAAATTTCTAATTTTTAAAATCACTATTTTTAGTTCCTCATGTTTCACACTTTATTCTCGTAGAACGCGACAATCAAGGCAATTAGCTCTTAACTTACTATTAATTTACTATGTATGTGTGATGGGTAAGGAAACTACAGTTTTTGTTCATATGTTATTATATATCCCATGCCACGCCATGTCATTACATATTTATCTATTACACAATCTATTTTATCACGTATTGCTATAAGTTGCAAGTATGTCATGTTACATTATGCTATATGTTACAAGCATGCCATGTAACATAATATTCACTGTTACATGTATGCCAATTCATGCAATATTCACTATTACATGTTATGACATATTATGAAATGTTGTCTGTCACATGTTATATCATGCTACAAAATATTTTCTGCTAAGTACGTCATATCTTTCGACTTACGTTCATGTACACCTTCGTACAATTACGTTATAGTTCAGTTCATAGTTATTGTTAAATCATGGTAACCCCATGAGATAAGAATACTCAATCATGTTAATTCCATGAGATAAGACTACGCAATCATAGTAACCCTATGAGATAAGAATATACTATCATGATAATCCATGAGATAAGAATACTCAATCATGGTAATCCCATGAGATAAGAATATGCAATCATGGTAACCCCATGAGGTAAAATTACGCAATCATTGTAATCCCATGAGATAAGACTACTCTATCATGGTGACCCCATGAGATAAGAATATGTTTCAAGTTCATGTTTATGTCATGTTATGTTCAGATTCATACTATGTTTAAGTTCACGTTCATGCTATGTTTTAAGTCCATACTATGTTTTAAGTTCACGTTCATGTCAAGTTATGTTCACGTTCATGTTATGCTCAATTTCACGTTCATGTTATGTCATGTTCATGTTCACATTATGTTTCAAGTTCACGTTTATGTTATGTTATGCTCAAGTTCATATTATGTTCAAGTTCATGTTCAAATTATGTATGTTCACGTTTAGGCTGTGTTTCAAGTCCATGTTATGGTTCACTTTCATGTTGTGTTACTAGTCCATGTTATGTTTTAAGTTCACGTACATGTCATGTCACGTCAAGCTAAGTTTCAATTTTAATTCAAGTTATGTCATTTATGCCATGCTATATGTCAAGGTTTGCTATGCTTACTTACGACTTTGATTATGCATTAATGCTTTTATTGTCATGCATGCATCATTAACATATATGAAACTTTCCGGTTAACTTGCTGAGATTTGTAATCAAATCTCACCGTGGTAGTCCCAACTACCATTCCCCCCAAATGGTAGGTAATGTGTCAGGATCAGAGCAAGGAGCAGACACTGGCAGACTGGAGGAGGTTGACTAGATGCCGTAGATGTAACAAGGAGCTTGCAACCTCCATAGTTAGGTCTTTGGATAGCATTCCGGCATCATTAGTCGAGTTACGCGAAAAACTCAACAAACTAGCCCAATAGTGTATTTTGACAATGTAATTAGAGAGTCAGATATCCATTGTTTTAATATTACAGCCTTTTGAGACCCGTGTTGTAATCGTAGATGTTTATTTTGTTAAGTATGCATGGATTACATTTTAACTATTTGGGATATTATAAGTTTGGTGTATAGTATTGCTAAAAAAAAAATGATCCGTTGCGAATATTGCATAATGCTAGATGCATGTTAGGAACATTGCATCTTATATGTCATGAACGGAGACAAGTAACCTTGAGTTGCACGTCCCGATGCTTCAGATGTCCGTCCGATCCCAAGCGAAATTTAAGGGTGTCACATACACCTTGACAGATTATTTATGATTTACTAATAAATGCCTCATTCTTGTTTCAATTATCACTTTGAGCATAAAATATTATGTTATATGATCAATTGAGTATATATTTACACTTCATGTAAAATTTCTACCATTTTAGCATATTATATCTATACATGTCATTTCACATAAAAAGCATGCTATATATGCACATGTCAAGGAACACATTCTTTAACTTACCATGAAAATAATTTTTTTCATGACCCTAGAGGCTAGGATGGAGAATTATTCTAGTGAAACTCCTCTGTCTACTTTGGAGTGTTTAAGAATAGAATGGTGAACCTTGGGTTAACAAAGAACAGTCAGCGGGCTTCAAATGGGTTCTTTTAAAGAACGCTAGAGCGAAGTTATATGTTATGACACCTAATGCTGGTAGTTGTATATGTTATGATGTTATGTTAAATTATCAACGCATTGAGAACGATGTCTGCAGACAATGACTTAGTGCCAACATGAGTTAGGCTACGGTCACTGGCAGGTGCTCATGGTGCATATGGGGAACCATGTTGCTACCAAACGTATGTTAATGATAACTTAAATAAATGATGAAATGTTATAATTTTTGAAAGAAATGACGTATGAAATGTGCTCTTTCGAAATGTCATATTTTTAGAATAAGAAAGTGAAAATGTTGTCTGGAAGTGAAAGCGCATCAAGATTTTTCTAAAAATGTTGAGGAATCTGGATGGGAGACATATGCACATTTTTTTGCATTTCATGCAATTGATATTTATCATTCTTCATGCATAATTTATCTTTGTGCAAGTTAATTGTTTAACTTACTAAGATTTCGAGTAAATCTCACCCCTTGTGGGACCACTATCATTCCCCCCAGAATGATAGAAGTTTTGATAGGACCGGTAGAGAGTGAACATGATGGATCACTGGATGCAGATGGTTGAAGAGGAGCTGAACCTTGAACGAAGACTACAAATGATTTTTATGCTTATAAGCATTGACTTTTCAAATTTCAGAGCGTATGCAATAGTTGATCTAACCATGAAACTTGGATTAAGTAGTTTGTATTAAGGAAATATTATCCTTAAGTTTGAACTTATGATGATTATTAATGCTATTGGGATGATTTTAGTCCATTCTGGCATGAGTTATAACTAATCACCCTTATTCCTCTGCAATTATTGCATACTACTAGTAGCATACTAGGATGCATTGCATATTAACTATCATGTACGGAGGTATGTAACTGTGTGTTGTATGTCCTGATGCTTCAAGTCTTTGTTCCATCCCAAGAGGAGGTTAGGGGTGTCACAGGGTGGTAATAAAGCAATTACATCTCTGGGTAAACCCACATGTCCTTAGGAATTTTATGCTA
This sequence comes from Pterocarya stenoptera, assembly GCA_003123785.1. NCBI lineage: Eukaryota > Viridiplantae > Streptophyta > Magnoliopsida > Fagales > Juglandaceae > Pterocarya > Pterocarya stenoptera. The sequence continues at coordinate 524,059 of QEOT01124315.1, read as the reverse complement.
GAATATATGTTTGAATGATTAGTTTTGCATAGGCTTGAATCCTGCAGTAGAAGCTCGGTGTGATACGCATGCATCACAAGAGTTGGAAGGATTAAGCCAAGATGACACGTGGAAGGCAAGAAAGGAACGCTGAAGGCTCTAACACCCACAAAGAATAGGATCATTGTTTCAATGGAGGACGTGATTTGGCGGACACAATTCGCTAGATGACGAAGACTATGAAACAACAACAAGAAGTAATCTTGAGGCAGAAGGAACCACACCCACAGATTGAGAACCGAGGGTGTTCCTACGAGAAGTGCTTGATATATAGATACCTCAACTTCATGGGAACTAAGGGACCCATGAAAGCCAATAAGTGGTTATTGGATCTCGACAGGATCTTTAGCAGCTGTACTGAAAAACAAGGAAAAGCAATACGTGGGGCACTTGCTACAAGGAAAAGCTGGTATCTGGTGGGACACCAAGAGGTAGCTTCTGATAAGAGAATTGGAAAAATATCACCATTTTGACCTGGGATAGGTTCAAGGAGGAGTTTGATAATCGATTCTTCCTAGAGTCAATAAAGACTTAGAAGGCCTAGAAGTTTGCCACGTTAGTACAAGGCAATCTCTCTGTTGAGCAGTATGCTATGAAATTTATGGAACTGGGAAGGTTTTCCCCACACCTGATTGCCACAGAGAAGATGCAAGCTCAGAAGTTCCAAGGAGGACTGCATCCCGGATTTGTAGTTACGTGGCTGGATTCCGCATTAAAAAAATTTCAGGAGTTGGTTAACATGGCTGCAATATCAAAAGCAGAACAATGAAGTTTGGCAGTCCAGATTAACCTTGATTGAAAGAGGACTTCTTCCTTCTTTGCAGAAGGGAATAATGCTAAAAGAAGGATTATACAGGAAGCTAGTAAGGGTAAAGGCATTATGACGGCTCCACTTACTACTTGTCAAAAGTGTAGAAGGAATCACGATAGAGAATGTCGAATGGGTTTAGGAGTATGTTTTTTATGAGGTCAGTTAGGACATATGATTCGAGAGTGCCATTAGAGTACACAAGGAGGCAAAAATGCTCATAACCCTAGTAACAAGTCAAATCTAAGGCCACCTGCCCAAACTCACGTTTACGCAATCACCCCCGGTGATATGGACAAGGAAGCACCAAGAGTTGAAGAAACGGAAGTTGTTACTAGTATTTTTCCTTAAGTACCCCTCGCTTTTATAGAAGTTAGTCCTTCTGATTTAGCCATTAGGTAGATGGTAGTTGATGATTATGCTTTAAGTAATATCACGATATGCAGAGACATGACATGTGCCTTCTTTGGCTTTAGCACAACGAGGTCTTTTCATCTCAACGACGAACGTGTAACCTGCCACAAATAGAACATCATACTGTATTGCCTTGTTAGAATTAAAGGAGTTGAAGGTTCAGATAAAGGAACATAGGCAACATCTCAGCTTAAGTGCTAGCAAGATTAAAGGAACATAGTTTGTATGCAAGTGTGAATTTTGGCTCAGAGAAGTAAAATTCTTAAGGCATGAGATTTTGAGTAATGGAGTAGCTGATCCTAGTAAGATTGAAGAATTAGTGAATAGGAAGTATCCTACCAAAGTACACAAGGTCCGAAGTTTCTTAAAATTAATCAGTTATTACCAAAGGTTCGTAGAGAGTCTCTCTACACTATTAGGACTTGGATGGAAGATTAAGTATCTCTCATAACTTAGGAGCCACAAGCATAATTACCCCACCCACGACTTAAAGTTAGCAGCCGTAATTTTTGCCCTAAACATCTGGAGGAAATTTCGTTACAATCCAACTTGGCACACGAGGAAGTTTTCATTCAAATTATGGGTTGGAAAGCAAAGGAACTTGGGAATCAGAAAATTTCCTTTAGTGAAGGTTCTTTGGCAAAATCACAACGTTGAAGAAGCCACATGGAGAAAGAGGATGATTCAAAACCTAAGTGCCGTTGTATCCAGTTATCTCTTCCATGGATACCTTAGAGTCACTATCCTCTCTTTTCGTCGCATACGATACCGTGAAGTGGAATCTCCAGAGATCGAAGACGCATCAACTGAACAATGGAGGGAAATCGAAGAACAAGTTAACACGCACTATGACTCAGAAGAGGATCGATTCTGCTACCACACTCAGGAGGAACTATTGGATGATGTCAATGAAGACTTCTTATCTAGTTTGGGACCATAGAATCTCTGGTAGGTATGTATAGTATATGTGTGTTGCATACTTTATACATCCACATTCGTACCCCGATTTTGAGGACGAAATCTTCTTTTAAATGGGGGTGGATGTAACACCCCGCCTAAAAAGCTCTTTAGGCTTTAACCTTGGTAACCTTAATCCTAGTTAATTAGGAGTGAAGCTATTCTAGAATAAGAATAATTTTGGATATTTGATTTGGTAAGAGGACCTTATACTTTGGGTTTAGAAGAATTAATAGAAGATTTTAGTGCAATAGTGATTTTTTAGGAAAAAGAGAAATTTTGGAGCTTGATATTATTTGGAGAATTTAGTGCTTATTTAATTTTGAGGATCAATGCCAAGAGGTCCATAAAAGGAAATTATCCCAAGAATATCAGAATTAGCGAAATGGATGATTCAGTGATATGCAGCTTGATTTGTAGAGCTCGGAATGTTTTGGTCGCCAATAGATTTATTGTGGAGCTGGGAAGGTTTTCATTGCCAACAGATTTATTGTGGAGCTAGAAAGGTTTTGGTTGCCAATAGATTTATTATGGAGCTCGGAAGGTTTTGGTCGGCATCAGATTGATTGCGGAACTCAGATTTGGTGGTCATTAGCAGATTGATCCCGATCGGGGAGGAATTATCCCACCGGGTAGATTCCGTGTGCACTGAATATATATCAGGCTTGGAGGTCATATATAAACAGGCATGGAGGTCACAAATGAGCGGGCGTGGAGGTCACAAAGACCACACGACCCTCTTTTCACCTCTCGGGATGAAAGGGCGTGGAGGTCACAAATGAGTGGGCATGGAGGTCACGAAGACCTCACGGCCCTCTTCTCGCCTATCAGGATGAAAGACTCCTCTCGCCTATTGGGATGAAAGACTCTTCTCACTTTTTTTTAATTGTCGCCCACGATGTCGTTTAGGTTGAACTTTTTAGTTGGTCGGTTAGACTAGTCACCAAGTCTTCACACCCAGGTCTTCGTCCTCTAGTCGCTAATCTCCTCGCTACCAAGAGATAAGCCTCATCGCCTTTTGGCTAGAGAAATCCCTTTGCTGCCAATGAGACAAGGCTCCTCTCCCAAATCTTATCGGCTCTCTTCAGTTCTAGCTGCCTTTCATCGGTCATGACAAAAATCGTATAAAATCACACTTATCACCCCACGACCTGGCCATCACTGTAGGACCATTGTAGCCATAGTAGGGAAGAATTCTTGATGGTTTCAGGCCACTATTCTCCTGCTCAAAAGGACATAAATTGTAGAAGGTAGTCTGGGATTTCAACAGGACACCTCCATCCTATCACCTTATTCTGGGCTGCACCTTTATGATGGTTCAAAGGGATTAGTCAAAACAATAATCAAAATCTGCCAAAGGAAAACTAGTTGAACTCGTCAGCCCCCTAGAGAGGTTTTGATGATCTTTCTTCCTTCCCCTCTGCCCCACAACTTGGCTAACCCCTATAGGAGTAATGTACCAACCATAGGAGTGAAATGATGGTGGTTTAGGGCACTGTTTTGACCTGCACAAGATAACACAAGCGATGGAGTGGAAATCTGAAAAATTCATATTCATACAACATCTTCCATCATTTCCCTTGACCAAAGCCAACGTCCCCTTCCCTTGGCTGCCTATAAAAGGCCCCCCCACCCTTGCTTTTATTCACACCTCAGCACCAAACTTCCTCTTGAGGCTCAAAGAGAACTTCCCCCTCTTAGAGATCAGAAGAGTAAAACCGAGTGAGTTCTTGGTGAGTTCTTGAGTGTTCATGTGTAAGACTGTATTGAATGTTTGGGAGGCCACAAAATTTGTAAGTTTTCTTACTTTTAATCTTAGTTAGCATTTCAAGCTTTGTTACCATAAGTTGGTACAAAATTTGGGTCAGTTTTGGAAGGTTATCATGCTTAAATCAAAACCAGGTCAATTAAGGGATGGTTTCAGTAATTAAATATTTTTAAGTGGGAATTTAACTATGGCATGTCTTAAGCATGATTTGATATGATTTATTACTATCTTAGCATAATTATTGAAGGTTTAAATTGTGGTTAGAAACATGCCATGGTAGGTTTTGAATATATCTTGTTTTGATCATCAAGTATGAATTGGTTTAAATGAAGTGATTAAGGATATCTTAGCCATGATTAAGTCTTGGGATGAATTCTATTATCCTAGAATTAGTCTTCATTATGTCATTAAAGATGTTAGTGATTACTTGTGATTAGTGAAAATCTCATATGTATGCATTCATAAGGACCAATAGATGAAAATACACTTAGGCATCAATTAGAGTGCATGCAACGGGTTGGGATCATTTGAAAAAATTTCACTTTGATTTTTTAAAATACAAGGGAATAGATGGTTTTAGAATGCCAAAAATATGAAGTCCATGAATTTTTATTAAATTTAAAATTTGTTTGCAATTAGTGAAAATTTAGGGCCTTAAGCCAATTTTTTAGGGTCTAAGAGTATTTTTGTAAATACCCATTTTTGAAACCTTTGATTTTGAACCTCACCTATAGAAGTATTAATCCTAACTTAGTATGCACTTGATTTATGCCGCTATGATATTATTTTCAATTACTTCGAAAGTTTGTAAGTTGACCTCTAACTTACACATTGACAAATTATTTATGATTTATTAATAAATGCATCATTCATGTTTCAATTATCACTTTGAACATAAAATATCATGTTATATGATACATTGAATGTATACTTACATGACATATGATATTTCTACAATTTTAGCATATTGCATCTATAAATGTCATTTCACATAAAAAGCTTGCTATATATGAACATGTCATGGACCACATTTTTTAATTTATCATGAAAATAATTTTTATCACAACCCCAAGGCTAGAATGTGGAATTATCCTAGTAGAACTCCTATGTCCACTCTGGAGTGTTTAAGAATGGAGTGGTAACCCCTGGGTTATCAAAGAACAGTCAACGAGCTTCGAATGGGTTCTTTTTAAAGAACATCGAAGCGAAGTCATATGTTATGACACCTAATGCTGGTGCGTGAATATGTAATAATGTTATGTTATATTACTAATGCATGGAGAACAATATCTGTAGACAATGACGTAGTGCCAACATGAGTTGTCTACGGTTATCAGCAAGTGCTCATAGTGCATATGGGGAACCATGTTGCTACCAAACATATGTTAATGATGGGTTAAATAAACAATGAAATGTTAATGATTTTTGGAAGAAATGACATATGAAATGTGCTCTTTCGAAATGTCATGTTTTTGGAATGAGAAAGTGAAAATGTTCTTTGAAAGCAAAAGTGCATCAAGGTTTTTCTAAAAATGTTGAGGAATCTGGATGGGAGACACATGCACATTTTTCTGCATTTCATGCAATTCGTATTTATCATTCTTCATACATAATTCATCTATGTGCAAGTTGGTTGTTTAACTTACTAAGATTTCGAGTAAATCTCACCCCTTGTGGGACTATTATCATTCTCCCGGAATGATAGAAATTGTGACAGGACCAGTAGAGGATGAACATGATGGATCACTGGATGCAAATGGTTGAAGATGAGTCGAACCTTGAACGAAGACTACAAATAATTTTCATGCTCATAAGTATTGACTCTTCATACTTCAGAGCGTATGAAATAGTTGATCTAACCATGGAACTTGGATTAAGTAGTTTGTTTTAAGGAAATGCTATCCTTAAGCTTGAACTTATGATGGTTATTAATGCTATTGGGATGATTTTAGTCCATTCTGGCATGAGTTATAACTAATTACCCTTATTCCACTGCGATTATTGCATACTGCTTGTTGCTAGGATGCATTGCATATTAACAGTCATATACGGGAGTATGTAATTTTGTGTTGCATGTCTTAACGCTCTAAGTCTCTATTCCATCCTAAATAGAGGTTAAGGGCATCATATAGCCTAACGGGGCTAATGCCCATTTTGGCGAAGGCATCCAAGAATAAGATGTTAGTTAAACTCCCGTTGTCTATTAAGGTCTACCTGGTCATGTAGTTTGGAATTAACAAGGTTACTACCAAAGCGTCGTCATGGGGTGTTTGGAGGGTCTATCCACCATGTACACCTCATGGTACCTCTCTTTACGGGCGTGAGCTTTTCTGCTGGATGTTGTCATGCTCCCGCCGACGAACCCTCCTGCTGCGGTGCGGATTTCTCCTTAGGGAGTTTGGTCTTGATCGCGAGATTGGTGGGGGGTGTCATGCCCCAGTTCCCTTTCCTATCTCCGTCTTTTAGGGCTACTGCTCTTGTAACATCCCGTATTTTAGTGTATTTTAATGAAGGATTATTTTAATTAATTTAATGATTGATTATCTAGTTTTAAAATTTTGAGAGTTTTAGAATATTATTTTATAATATTTTAAATTGTGAAAGTTATTTTATTGGGCTTTCTTCTTATTAATTATTATTTCAGATTTAAATTGATCTTTGATTTAAATTGGTTTATTTATGGGTTTTAAAATTATTATTGTTTTATTTAAAGCATTTCACTGCATTTGATTAATTTTAATTAGTGTTATGCAATTTAATTGCTTTTTATTTTAAAGAATGTTATTACTGGAGTTTAATATTTTATTTTAATTAGTTTTGAGTTTGTTTTTATTTATTTAATAAAAATAGTATTTTTGAGGATCAGTTGTGACTCGAAAGTGGTGAGGATTGGACCTCATTTCTTTTCCCCATCTTTTCTTTTTCCTCTTTTCTTTTTCTCTTCCTTTTTCTTTTCTTTCTTTCTTTCTTTTTCTTCTTCCTTTCTCCTGTTCGGACGCCCAGCCCGTTTCTCTCTCTCTCTCTCTCCTCTCCCACGTGCTTTCGGTCTTCAGCCTCCTGCACCGCCTCCGGCTGGCCGTGGCCCTCACCGCCGGCACCACCAGCTTCCCCACCTGCTGGCGAGCTACCCCTCCAAATCCCAGCCCACGCCGCGCCGTCGTTAGCCTCCGAGAGCCGTGCGAAGCCATGAGCTTCCTCCTCCCATTCCGCCGCCGTCCGGCCACCATTGGCCACCATTTCTTCACCACTTCTTCACCGGCCCAATACCAAGCTTTTCCACCCAAACCCAACCCCGATCCGTCGCCGGAGCCGCCTGTGCGAGCTCCACTTCTGATTTGATATTCTCGGCCTTAAACCACCGTTTCGGCCGCCACCCACGGCCAACTTTCACTACCATTAGCTTCACCGACCTCAATAGGCCCTACCCTATCAATTTCAAGTCTTCGTTTGACTCCGTGCAAATTTGAGTTTACAGTGTATTTGGCCACAGTGTTTTTACACTGTGGAGTTGCTGATTTGGTGCTTTCAGTTACTCCGTGATCCTCCTAAAATTATTATCAAGCGCTGTAAGTATCTCTCCGAAAGAATTTTAAGACTTTAATATATTTTTGCACTAACTTGTTTTATAAACTGTGGATGGGTTATCTGGTTGTGCTGATAACTGTTGGTTGTTGATTTCATGGCATTGTGCACGCATGCGTGGGTGTGTGTGTGTTTTGAGAAATTTGTATTTAAGGCTTTCGGGTGCGTGTGTATCACCCCCAAGCCGAGGTGGGATATTATCTCGGTGGAGCTCCTCTGGACACTCGGGAGCTGAATATACTGAGTGTCGTCCCCTGGAGCTTTTGCCCGGGACTTGGACGGGATGGTAGCGCTCTCGATCCGACTCCGTGACTCCTCGGGCTGGCGGGGGTCAGAGGATGCCTGGCTATGTACGCGATGGGCGCGGAACTGGGCATCACTCATGTATCACTTGCACGGTCGTTACCCGTGGGGTGAAGATGGGAAGCCAGAGTATGTGGATGGTCCCTAGGGGAGACCATGGTGCATACGGTTAAAATTAGAATTAATGTAATTATTCCTGGATTGTTAATTTGTGCCAAATGGTGTTNAACAAGAAAATTGTATTATGTTGACTTGTGGATTTCTGTATTATTTTTGTATTGTATTAAATTATGGTACTTAGTTATCTAACCTAATCTTTCCGCTGCATTTTATTTTGTACACATGTTGCATTTCACACACTCGGCACGTGTCGTTGGGGTGCGTGACCGTGTTGTCATCATCCCGGGTGTCTCGATTTCCGTGCTTGTCCGTACATGGAAGTTGGGGGCGCCACAGCTCTGCCTTGACTCACACCCTCGACCTTCTTCTCTCCTTGGCTTGACATGCTCGACCAACATTAGCTCGAGTTCCCCGCTTCCCTCTAATTCAGCTACCTTTTTCTTCATGGTTGAGTAGTCTTCTGTCCAATGGGTATCTAATTGGTGGTATGTAGAATAGCGCTGGCCCCTGGTGGATGATGGGCGCACTTCTTTCCTTGTGGTTCCCACTTTTTCTTGCACAGTCAAATTATTTTGGATGAGGCAAGGCCCTTCATCTCACTAGGCGGAGTGCCTTTCTCATCGACGTCTCCTACTCGCCATGAATTGTGTGATGACCAAGACTTTCTTGGCTTTTGTATAACTATTTTTATCATAAGCCCATGAGAGTTTCGTCCTTTATAAGAAATTAGGGTTTAAAGCCCAATGGAACTAGGGCTCAAGCCAACTAAAGATTTTGTGTGCCACTTGTCATCCAATTGAGCTATGTATAGTACTTGATGAATTTAGATGGAAATAAGATAAGAGAGGTGAGAAGGATCTAGGGTTTGGCTTACACGCCTACCATAGAAGATCAATCTTTTTCTTGCCATGTGTCACGTAGCCATGGAGGTTTGAATGAAGGAAGAAGCTTTGTGACACTTGTCACTGTAGGAAAGAGGTTCTAGAAAGAAATGATTAGGTTATGGAAAAGTGGAGCTTAAGAAAGGCTAAGAGCCATGCACAAGCAACAAAGGTGGAAAGAGGATTTGCTTTTTGCCATGTGTCATACATGAAAAAAGTTAGGTAAAAAGTTTGTCTTGGTAAGGAAGGCCTCAAGCCTAAGGGCTTCTAGAAGAAAAATCTTGTGCAAGAACACCTTGAGGTGGATGGCTAGGGCAAGGATTTTTGTGCAAAAAGGAACCAGTCACATGCTTGTCCAAAAGTGTGGTGAAATAAGATCTTCTTGGGAAAAGAAGAAGGGTTCGATAGCCCATGCACACACACTCCTCACATGCCATTTGGCACTCATGCACACATGTAGGAGATTGAGGAAGATCTCTAGCTTTGACAAAGACTATATAGTCACCAGATACATTGAACCAAGACATGAAATGAAGGGCAAAAAGGGGAAGGGAGCTTCAGTTTTTAGGATGGAGGCACCACATATCAAAAGAAAATCCTTTTGTGTCTCCAACACAATCAAGTGATGAGTTAGGATGAAGCCATACGATGAGGTGCCACTTGGAAACCATGCAAATGAGCTTAGCTCATGCAAGAAGCTTTTGTATGTCTATAAAAAGGGAAGAAGCCAAAAACCCTAGGACCTTTAGTCACTTTGTGCATTGATTTTGAGAGTTTAGGCCATCACCATTTCCTCCAACTTTCCATCACTTTCTCACCATCCAAACACTCTCCACTATACTTTCTTCCTACTCAAACATCCTTTGGAGGTAAGCAAGGCTAGGAGATAATTTCAAGAAAAGAGCCTGGAAGGTATGAAGCCAACTTTTCTCTTCCCACACACACACAAGGATTGTGGGGATGTAAAGTTTTAGGTTTTAAGCAAGTTCATCAAGAACTCATGCTTACACACACACTTGAGCTAGAAGAGTTAGCTCATATCTTTGGAGGTTTTTCTTATGAATCCACATTTTCACACATGGCTAGATTAGGGTTTTCTTCAAGGGAGGAAGATTTAACCCAACTTGTTTTAAAGTTCATAAGCATGATGATTTGAGGAAGAGCGTCACGGCCTTAGTAAGAATCACGAGCTAGGGTTCTTGTTATAGTCTAGTTTCGGACTCAAGAGAGGAGGTTCCGAATGTATGAAGTCTTTTTCTTAGAAAAAGATGTCAAGAGCACAACACTTAATCACACAGGTTAGGGTTTCTCTTGAATGATGAACCTAACAAGTATTGTATGTAATTTTTCAGCTTACTTGCTATATATATTTCGGGTTTCTGTAAGTATACTTCTAACTTTTACTTGGATATTTTATGTATATGTCTTGTGAACTTGTTGGTTGCTTAGTTTGTGTGATTGTTCATGATATTGATGTTTCTTTTGTATGATATTATCTCTTCTTAGCATGATTATCTAATGAATGGCCTATGGAATGTATACATGATATGAAAATGGAATATGATGCCATCTAGGGTTCAGATTTGCATAATATGGATTTGTATATGGATGATTGATACATGACCGAATCTTGCATATGACTAAGTTCAATAAAATGTTTATCTATAACCACTAGTATGTTTTGGTCACCCATGAATATTCTTGTTAAAGTTTGTATAATACATTAGAAGATTCCAAGTTCATAAAATGTGAATTGAAATGGTTGTTTTCAAGCATAAAGGGTCTCGGCCATTGCCATATATGAAGTATGATTATTCTATCGTTGAAGTCTGATGAGATAAGAATGATTCTTGGTTATGCTCGGGTTTGTATGTTTCGGCCCTTACATGGAAAGTATTGATTGATTATCTTTTGGTTGATTTTCAATGCCTTAGAATTGTTATAAAAGGACATGTTCACATGTTCTAATATTTTCAAGCTGTAACACGATATGTATTGCATGTTGAATGTCATATGATTATGATGAAGCACTCGCCATTGCATATGTCTCATGAAAGTCTAAGTTTCATTGTCATGTCACATGCATTAAGATTGTGAAAATTCTTTGAAAGAAAAAGAGTCTTTTTAAAAAAGTTTTTATCACGACCCCAAAGGCTAGGATGAGAGAATGTCCTAGTGGAACTCCTCTGTATAGTTAGAAATGCTTAAAATAGAGTGGTAACCCCTAGGTCGACAAAGTACAGTCAACGGATCTCAAATGGTTCCTAAAAGAAAAGGGTACCGAAGTGGGATCGTACCTAAAGCAAGTGGGTGCACTAGGGTGAAGGGGAAGCGAGCTGTCGTAATATGAATGTTTAAAGTAAAATATAGTCACCTTGGTCAAAGTGGCTAACGGTTGATGCGGTAACTAACGGGAAATACACGGTGCATAGGAGAAGCTTGAAGTATCCATTCAAAAAGGCCTCAAGCTCAAACTATGTTATATGATCAAGAATTGAGCTCATAAGTATGTTTAATGAACAAGTTTAAAATGAAGAAAGAATGTTTATGAAAGCAAAGTTATGAAAGTTATGTTTTACTAGTGTCTTTTTGAAAGGTCAAATGCATAAATAAAGTTTCATGTCCATGCATTCATTGTTAAGTTTGTTTCCATATGCTTATGATATCTATTACATGCTATTTGTTTATTTGCTAAGATTTCTCAAAATCTTACTGTTATATTTTTCACTATCAGTCTCCTATTTGGAATGGTAGAAGCTGTGACAGGTTTAGTAAATGCAAATAACAAAGCGTAAAAGGACAGCACCTCCTCCAGAGAGGAACATGCCTAAAATGGTCATAAGACCGTAGAGCCTTTCATTTTGGATCATTTCGAGTCGATTGATAAGGCAATCACTGAGATACTTAAGGACATAAAAAAGTTTAGAAGATCCCACAATAGGGATAAGGACCGAGCTTTAAAGAAACAAGTGAGGCCCGAATCTCACTGAAGAACAAGATCAATATGATTGGACCACTTTTGGGAAATGACTCTTTGTTTAAGATTGGATGTTTTGGGAGTCTCTTTTGGAAACTTGAACACTGTTGATGACTCTTATGGATTTATGAAATTGGGATTTTATGTTTTCGGTACCATGACTATTGTTCCATTATTTGACTTAAGTTAACTTTCTGCTGCGATATACTACATTCTCCTAGTTATCATTAGGTGTATTGCATCTTATATGTCATGTATGAGGGGTAGACCTTGTGTTAAATATCCCGGTGTTTCAGTTTCTACCAAATCCCAAGCGGGGGCTGGGGGCGCCACAAATTGTGTTAAGAATTGTTGATCGATCATGGTCCCAAAGTTCCAAACTAGCCCCGTGCTATTCCTTTTAATGTTAATGGGAAAGCACGACAAACTTCCTTTCCTGGGAAATCGTGGAGAGTCATGTTTGCTTTAAAATTCTCCAAGTGATCTCCCATTTTTCTTTTTATCTCCTCGAGTAATCTCTTCTTTTTTAACTCCTCGACGTTCATGCCTCTTGCACTCAGTGTGTCTCCTTCTGTTTGCTCGTTGTGGGTAGGTAGTGGTGCAACATTCTGTAGTTTTAGCTCTTCGTTCTCCTTCCGCACTTGTTCAACCACTGTTGTCGCCTCTTTCAACTTTTCTTCAGCTTCTGCCTACTTCACTTTTATGCATGTCATATTCATCTCCTGGTCATGGGTTGTTTGGGATCGTGTGGTAGTTGGCATGTGAATGTCATGTTGAAGTCTAAAAAAATCTCACAGACGGTGCCACTGTTAAAGACAGGTTTCACACCACCAACTGCACGGATGACCTGCAACAAAGAAGATAGCGACATGGTGTGCCTAGGGGTATTCTGATGCCTAAATTAGAGAGAAGTGGTCTTAATATAAGTATATGAATGAATGCCAAATATGTTGCCCTTAGGGGTTATTTATAAGAGTATGAAGGTGATGATAATGATTGACCTCAAAGTCTATCTTGGATGACCCTTGAATAAATTGGTAGGATAACTTTCTTGATCAAACAGAGGCATTATCTGTTCACTATATTATCCTCCATGCGTCCATAGGTTGAATCCCTGGGCTTGCAGACTAACCCCGGTTCTTGAATATCCTCCAACACATGGGCTTATCCCTCCGGGGCCTTAAATATCCCTTCTAGATATTATAAATTTTGTGTCTCAATTTTGCAAAATTTTAGAAGAATTTATTTTAAAATATAAATTATTCATTATATTAAATATAAAACTTAGTATTATGAAGCCTTGCACACCTTCAAGAATATAAAAGTTGTTTTAATAAAATTCAAAGTACAAATTATAATATTGCATTCTTATAATGACCGTCTTTTAGAGCATTTTTTTACCTAATATTCTTCTCTAAATATTTTTGAAAAAGATGTTGCTATCCATCAATGCCGCACAGTACACCATGCATGCCGACCATCCCATTGTCTACCCATGCTGGCCTTGTCGACCATCCCACTACTTAGGACTATTCATCCTGGTTTCGGCCTGGGAATCCGGGTATACCCGGACCTGAACCCAGGTTTCAAACCCGGGCCAGAACCCGGCGCAGGTTAGACTCAGGCCTGAACCCAAATGAATCAGGGTTGTAAATCTGGAACCTGGGTTACAATCTGGAACCCGGTTTTTTTTTTTTTTTTTATATATATCCAGTTTCAATCCAAATGTCAAGACTATATGCTCTTCTCATGGTTCTCAAAAATACCTCGACGAAGTTGCAGAAGTCATGTTCCAGTTCAAGACATTCGGTTACTGATTTTATAGCATTTTTGGACTGGTCGAGTGGCCATCATAATAAATAAAATATGAAACTAATAATTAGAAATAAAGGGCATTAATTACCTAGCTGTCATAGAGGCAAGATAAAAAAAGCTTATTGCATGTTTTGTACTGGAACCCACATGATTTCTAGTCATGCCTGATAACTACTTCGGCACACCCACCTCCATATTTGAATTGAAACTATTGGATTAACTCATAACAAAAAAAAAAAAAACTGGGTTTCGGGTTGTAAACCCAAGTTCCGGATTTACCACCCAATACCCGGACCAGGTCAACCCCGGTTTGGCAACCAGATTTCGGCTCGAACAAATCCAGCCTAAACCCAAAACTGGAATCTGGTTTCCCGGGTTCTAGACTGGGCCGGAAAAGACCTGCCCAGATGAATAGTTCTACCGCTACTACTATGCCACATAGCATTTACTACTTAGCGTGTCGCATGGTATATTTGTACTTTTTATTTTCTTTTAAATATCTTTAAATATTTGTAAAAAATATACAGAAATTCACTAATCTTCAATTCTTTAATTATTAAAAATAATTAAAATACAAGAATAGTCAAATTGAGGGGACAAATCCAAGCACCAAAATATCATTTTCCGACTTTTTCCTACTTTTTTACATGGTAGAGATGACACCAACCATGGATGAAGCCAGGGGGCAGGCTCTAACAAATATTTCTATTTTATTTCAAGCCAACTAATATTTAATATTTTAGGTATATTATTTTCTATTTAATTTTATTTCATATAATATTTCGATAGAAAAAATTTAAATTCCTAGGGAGATTTATTAGAAAAATAATATTTACTTTTAAACATATTTAAAACATGGGAGAAGATAAATCAAGTATTTTTATTTATAATCATTATTAATATTCTCAACAAATTTTGTAGATTTCAAATCATTAAGTTTAACTTTTACGTTTGTTTAAACTTTATGTATACACTTTTTGATTAAAACATTATATAAACTTATTTGTTGTTATGATTTTTCTTTAGGTTTTAGTAGCGGTGTAATCGGTCCAATTCAGTCCAGTTTTAGACATATTTTAGAACCGAACTGGTATATATCGATTTTGAGATTTGAAAAATCGATACCACATCAATTACACCCTTAAACTGGTAGTTCCGGTTTTATCAGCTTTGATCTGGTTCTGTACGGTTTTTCCAGTATATTATATAGAATATATATTATAATTGTAGTATAGACTATAGTAATATATTATAATATATAATATGGTGATATATTATAGCATGTTGTATTATATAGTGATATATTATAGCATATTGTAATATATAGTAATCTAGTATTAGTATAACTACTAATACAATAGACTAGATAAGGCGATTGAGAACAAGTGCCTTCCCTTTCTCTAGAGAGAAAGAGTGAGGTTCCAGTACCTTTGTTCTCACAAAAGTAACGTCTCACACCCTATGAGGTTGTTTCTTTTTTACGTATTTTGGTTGATCTAGGCGTTAATGGAGGCAGAGGACTTGGTGACAAAATGGGAAAGGCTACACCTCTCTAAGGAAGAAAGCTCCTTTTTCCATGTCAAGCAAGAAAACACCAAAAAGGAAGACGGACGGGGCAAGAATTGTGTTATGGGGAAGGCCCTATCTGAGAAAGGGGTTAACAGTGAGGGTTTTAGGATCACGATGTCTCAAATATGGAGGTTGGAAGGGTGGGTTACTTTTAAGGAATTGGGAGAGCAATGTTTCCTAATTGAGTTCCAAAACCTGGAAGACAGAGAAAGTTTTGAGTGGACGTCCATGGTTTTTCGATAGACATCTCTTCACCATGATGAAAGTGGATGAGAAGGTATCTATCCATGCATTACAGTTTCGTTTTGAACCTTTCTGGGTTCAGCTTCATAACTTCCCATTGGCAACCATGACTGAAGAGTTTGGGGAGCAGTTTGCAGCATCCATTGGTCCAGTAATCAGGGTAGAAGCCGAGGCAGATGGACGTGCATGGGGAAGGTGCCTCAGAGTGAGGGTAGCTATGGATCTCCACAAACCTCTCTTGAGAGGGAAATGGCTGATGATAGGGGAAGAAAAGCACTGGATTTCGTTTAAATACGAAAGGTTACAAAGCTTCTGCTTCAAGTGTGGGGTGCTTCATCACAACGGGAACAAATGTACACGCTTGAGACTGGATCAACAAGGAGATGAGCAAAATTTATACCAGTTTGGTGCCTGCTACGAGGCCAACCCAAGAACACCAACATTTTTTTACAGCCGTAGATACAATGGAGAGAGGAGTGACAACCACCACAATGGAGCACAAAAGGGAGGAAGGGGAAGTTTTGACCGAGAAGCACCAAAGTTCAACGTCCAGGTTATCGAGGAGGAAGTCTCGGTAGGAAGGTAGGAAAGGTGCCAAGTGGGAAATAAGGGAAAAGGATATCAAGGTGTCCAATCTCAACCACCAACAGAGGAAAAAGGGGCTTCTCATGGTGGTTATCTCAGGAATCATCGTAAGGCTCAGTTAGATGACCACTTCTCAGAGAACATGCAATCAACCCACGTGCATGAGCCTTTTATTTTCAAAGGAGCCCATGAGCACCAGGACATATAAGGAGTCAACATGGCTATGGACCCCGAGCCTGACATACCATCAGAGACAGAGGGGAAAAACAATGTTTCCATCTCTTCAACCTGAAAATAGGGATGCATTAATAAGGAGTGAGTTGGCACCTACTGAGAATCATGCTGGCTCAAAGAACCAAGACATTAGCAAAAAGGTGGTGACTGGTAGCCTGATTGACTCTGAAGCCCCCGTGAGGCCTGTTGGGGGGAACTCGATAACTACAGTAAGAAGGTGGAAAAGGAAGTCCCGTGGACAATCCATCCAAGCAGAAGGAAATGGTGATACAATTCTGGCAGACCTCTCTAATAGATCAGTTAGAGTCAATTACCAGAGGGGTGCAAAAGAAGGGAGAAAAAGTTTGAATTTCCTTCAAAAAAGGCCAAGAAGCATGATGGCACAAAGGAGAACTACACTAACATGGCAGAGGCTGGCTCCCAACCCTGCCAAAATCAATGAGCATCTTAGTATGGAACTACCAAGGGCTTGGGACCCCTCGGACAGTTAGTGTCCTTAGGAACTTAACTAAGGCTAAGTGTCCCGATTTAGTTTTCCTAGTAGAAACTAAAAGTAGAAACTGAAGGATGCAAGAAATAGGAGGAGGTTGCAGTAGGATGGGTGTTTTGCAGTGGAGTGTGTAGGACTAAGTGGTGGCATTGCTCTATTGTGGAAAGAAAAATGGAATGCTAAAGTGCTAAACTACACTAGATGGCACATTAGTGCATTAATACAGGAAGAGTGCAGTAGTCCAACTTGGCAGTTTACAGGCTTCTATGGGCATCCTGATACAAGTAAAAGGAGCAGCAACTGGAAACTCTTAAAGATGCTTATGCCAGCCAGCCCTATGGCCTGGCTGTGGTCTGGTGACTTTAATGAGATCCTTCACCAAAAGGAAAAAGTGGGAGGAGCAAGTAGGCTATATAAACAAATTGAGGAGTTCAGGAAGGCAATGGATTTTGTGGCCTTAATGATATCCACTCACAAGGGCTCAGGTTTACTTGGGCAAATAACAAGAATGGCAGAGACTTCACAAAGGAAAAAATAGATCGAGCACTCGGCAACAGGGAATGGACTGACCTTTATAGTCATAGCTCATGCAATAATCTTCCTGCCATAAAATCTGACCATTCCCCACTTCTTATTGAAACATGTAATTCTAGCTCTGGGAGAAGGACAAGAAGACTGTGTTTTAGATATGAGATGGCATGGGAGCTGAAGGAAGAATGCCAAAAGATTATAAGTGAGTCATGGAAGAAGGTTAGTGAACCAAGCTGTGAGGCTAGTGTATTGAGGAAACAACTAGGTGTTTGCCAACAAGACCTGCTAGATTGGAAGTAGAAGATGAAATAGAAAAAACAAAAGACCATTACACAGGGGCAACAAAGGATTGGTCAACTGCAAGATACAGGATCAGGAAACCACTTAACAACCATGAAACAACTGCAAAAGGAAGTGGTATCTGCCATGATAGAAAGGGATGTCCAAGTGGCGCCAAAGGGCAAAGCAACACTGGCTCAAGGTTGGAGACAGGAACACCCAATTTTTCCATATGCAAGCAAGTCAAAGAAGGAAGATAAATACAATTAAAGGTGTAGAGGGTTCACAAGGTAGATGTGTAACTGAGCAGGCAGAGTTGGAGAGGTCTTCACAGGTTTTTTCTCCTCTCTATTTACAACCATTCACCCTTCTAATTTCGAACACTACTTGCATGCTATGAGCACTAAACTTGACATAGAAATGAAAGCTTGGCTTATGAACCCTTTCACCAAAGAAAATATCACAGATGCCATCCTTCAAATGAATCCATTGGGATCCCCTGGTCCCAATGGTTTTCCTACTCAGTTCTATAAAAAACATTGGGGGGTGGTGGGTGAGCAAGTGTGCAATTATGCTCTCAGAGTCCTAAACCAAGGTGGCTCCCTCAACGAGGTTAATGATACATTCATATCCCTCATTCCCAAAGTCAAAAGCCCCAAGAAAGTTTCTGACTACAAACCCATTAGCCTGTGTAATGTCCTATATAAAATCGTTTCTAAAACAATTGCAAATAGGCTGAAATTCATACTCCCCAAGCTCATCTCTCTGAACCAAAGTGCCTTTGTACCTGGAAGGCTTATCTCTGACAATACCCTTGTGGCATACGAGACCCCTACACTCCATAAACTCAAGGTTGAAAGGCAAAAAAGGTTTTATGGCACTTAAACTAAACATGAGTAAGGCCTATGATAGGGTGGAATGGAAATTTATTGAAGCTCTAATGATCAAGATGGACTTCCCTCTTCAGTGGATCAACATGATTCAGGTTTGCCTTAGCTCAGTTTCCTACTCGATCTTGGTTAATGGGGAGCCTCAACTAGTCTTTTTGCCTTCAAGGGGGCTTAGGCAAGGGGACCATTGTCCCCTTACTTCTTTATACCTTGTGCAAAAGCCCTTTCTTCCCTTTTAAACCAAGTTGAAACCTACGGTGCACTAACTCCAGTTCCAGTTGGGAGAGGCCCAGTCTCAGTGAATCACCTCTTCTTTGCAGATGACAACCTACTTTTTTTCCAAGAAAAACCTGAGGAACTCAATACAGTGCTCAATATCCTTGAAACATATGAAAAGGCCTCATGACAAGTTTTAAACAAGGATAAATCCTCCATCTTCTTCAGCAAGAACACTACACAGGAAGTTAAACAACTGATCCTACAGCTGGCAAGAGTGCAATTGTCTGGCCCTTTTGAAAGGTGCTTGGGGTTACCTGCTTGGGTGGGTAGAAAAAAGGCTGCATCCTTCCACTCTTTTATAGATAGGACCTGGTTTCGAATTACAAATTGGAAAAATAAATTCCTCTCTGCTGCAAGGAAAGAAATCTTGCTCAAGGCAGTCCTACAAGCCATCCCTACTTATGCTATGGGCATGTTCATGTTACCTGCCTCCATAACTTGTAAGTTAGATCAAATGCTTAGAAAATTCTGGAGGGGCTTCAATGAAGATATCTCCAAAAATTCAGTGGGTCAATTGAGATCAACTCAGTTACAGCAAAGATAATGGAGGTCTTGGTTTCAGAGATCTAAAGAGCTTCAACTTAGCTTTACTCTCAAAGCAAGGCTTGAGGATAATACAAAACCCAAACTCTCTGGTGGCCAGGATCCTAAAGTAGAAATATTTTCACAAGGTAGGGATCCTAGAAGCTAAAGTGGGGACAAGGCCATCTTTTGCCTGGAGAGGAATCCATGCAGGATTAAGGTTGTTAGAGGAAGGCCTTATGTGGAGGATAGGGAATGGAAAACAGGTGAACATATGGCATGATAAATGGCTACCATCTTCCCCACTCCACAAGGTCCAATTCATTCGAGAAGCAGATTGTTGGTGTGAGAACGTTAGTGACCTCATAGACCCTCACCTGAAGCAGTGGAAGGAACCCCTACTACACGAATTGTTCTCCCAACAGGAAATAGAGGACATCAAAGCAATACCAATTAGCTTGGGTGGGAGAGAAGACAAGATAGTCTGGAAATTCACTACCAATGGATTATACACTGTCAAAAGTGGATACCACCTTAGAAAAGAAATGGGAAGGGTCTTAGAAGGGGAGACCTTGTTTAAAGCCAAGGAAAATCAAGTGTGGAAGTCCATATAGAGGCTAGGAGTAGCCCCTGCCACTAAGATGTTTCTATGGAGAGCATGTAAGGAGGCCCTCCCAACTCTAGCAAATTTGAAAAGAAGGAAAGTTGTGGAGAATAGCTCATGTTTGATATGTAAGCAGATGCCTAAAACCTCAGGCCATGTCCTCTGGGAATGTCCTGCTGCCAAGGATGTATGGAGTCAAGGAATAAAGAAAGTGCAGAAGCTATCTTACCATAGTGACTTGGTCTTTGATATATGGTCAAGACTTGTAGAAACTCTCAACTCAAAGGAACTTGCGGAGGTGGTAGTTACAATGAGAGGAATATGGGCGAGAAGAAATGATGTTATCCATGGCAAAGGTTTCAGACACCCAACTGAAGTCCAATAACAGGCTAAGGCAGAAACACTTTCATACAAGGAGGCTTTCAACGAGGACCCAAGAGCTAGTTCAAAGGCTCCAACGAGCACTCAAAGGTAGTCAAAACCTGAGGTGGGATCCTTCAAAGTTAACTGGGATGCAGCTGTAAATTTGAAGGAAAGGAAAATTGGACTAGGTGTTCTCATAAGGGATCATCATGGACTGGTCATTGGAAGTCTACGTGCAAACAGAACTCTCAGAGGCAAACCATTTGATGTTGAAGCTTATGGTCTACTCTTGGCAGTGGTTTTCTGCAAAGAGATTGGACTAACACAATTCTGCTTGGAGGGGGATTCAAAGCAAGTAGTGGATTTACTTAAACACCATTCCCTAAACTAGAGTTTGGGTGGCTGCCTAGTACAAGATGCAAGGAAAGTTCTTGATTCATATGCAATGTGGAACATTTCACATCCATACCGAGAAGCTAATATGGCAACTCACCACCTAGCACAAGATGCCCTTGTTTGCTCAGAGGATATGTATGATCTGGAAATATGCCCCTCTTGTATTCTCTACATAGTCACTAAGGAAATGTTGTAGTTTTATCACTCGTTTCTTTGTAAGAGTTGATGTACTGTGACAATTATGATTAATGAGATCAGTATCTTTATCAAAAAAAAAAAAAAAATACAATAGACTATAGTGATAATATATAGTTATTTATATAAGATTTTAAAATTTAATTTATATTAATTAGTAATTTAACATATAATACAAAATTATTTTATATATAATTATATATAAAAATTATATATAATATAACAAATCGTATAAAACATATTTTATACAATATAAAAAATTAAAACATATATATGAACGGGACTGGTGTTAGAAAAAGGAAAACCGAAACCAGATCGATTTCGACTGGTTTTGAGAAAGATGGAACGAATACTGGACCAGACCAAACCCACCGGTTCAATCTCCCCCAGTCTAGTTTCCCGGTTCATTGATTTTTTTTTTCACCCCTACATTTTATATTTATTTATTTTACTTCTTACTCTTTAATCACTTTTTTTTTTTTTTTGTTTATTATCATTTTGTTAGTGGTGTTCCTAAGAAATTCTAATTGAACTCTTTTTTCTTACCTATACTTGACCCCCTGTAAAATTATAATCCTAGCTTCCTTCCTGTCACCAACCCTTTCCAAACTAAATTTGATCACCTTTGCATCCGTTAACAACTTCCTCGATAGGGGTGTCTATCCGGATCCGGATATCTGGCCATAACCTGATCTGGATGGTAAAAACTGGATACAGGGTCGATTGGAGTTTTCTTTTGAAGGTGCTTTCATCTTTTGGATTCTCTCCAGATTTTTGTAAATTGATTGGTGGTTGTATTAAGTCTCCATGATTTTCTATGATGATGAACGGGACCTTTAAAGATTTTTTTTCAATCCACTCGGGGTCTTAGACAAGGGGATCCGTTATCTTCTTTTTTTGTTTATTATTATGGAGGAGGTATTAACAAGGTTGCTTAGAAAAAATTCTTAGGCTGGTAGGATTGGAAGATTTACGCACCCAGTGGGGGCACCTTTAGTGTCCCATTTATTGTATCCTAATGATCTATTGATTTTTACTAATGGGGGGAAAAAGTCTATGGTGAGACTGGTTGAAATTCTTACCACTTATGGAAGGTGGTTGGGCCAAAAGATTAGTAATGAGAAATCAATGATTTTTTCCTCTAAATTTATTAATCCAAGTCGGAAGCAGGAATTACTAAGAATTACGGGATTTAAGGAAGGAAAATTCCTTGTGATTTATTTGGGGGCGCCTATTGTATCAGGTAGACTGTCATTGTGGTGCCCCCAACTTCCATATACGGACACATACGGAATCGAGACGCCGGGATAATGACAACATGGTCACGCACCCTATTGACATGTGCTGAGTGTGTGCAATGCAACACGTGTACAATAAACAATACGCAACGGAAAGATTAAGTCAAATATCTAAGTACTAGAGTTTAATACAATACCAAAGTACTGAAAATCCACATGTTAACATAATACAATTTTTGTTTACAAATCAACATCAAATCAAATAAAATACAATAAGTCTAAACGAATGATAATCTTCAAATAGAAACATAGCCAATGTCCCTACTCCTCAGGCGGAGCTGCATCCTCGGGCTCAGCCTTCTCAAACCTGCATCAAAATCTACAGTACCAAAAAGATGGTACCGCAAGTAAGTAAAACCCAAAATGCTCTAAGACAATAAATATATTAAAACAACTAACGCTATGCATGCACATGATGACCCAAGCGAAAAATCTGAGAAAACATCATTTCTCGAAAATCACAATTTTTCCCACACACGCCAAAAATTATCATTTGGTACAAAATAAAATCCAGGAATAATTACATTAATTCCAATTTTAACCGTATGCACCATGGCCTCCCCTAGGGACCATCCACATACTCTGACTTCTTTATTCACTCTACGGGTAACGGCCGTGCAAGTAATATACAACGAGTAATGCCCAGTTCCACGCCCACCGCGTACATAGCCAAGCATTCTCTGACCCCCGCCAGCCCGAGGAGTTACGGAGTCGGATCGAGAGCGCTACCATCCCGTCCAAGTCCCGGGCAACAGCCACAAGGGACGACACTCAGTATATTCCACTCATGAGTGTCCAGATGAGCTCCCCCGAAATAATACCCCATCTCGGCTTGGGGGTGATACACACGCACCCGAAAAGCCTTAAATACAGTTTCTCAAAACACACACCCACGCATGCATGCACAATGCCATGAAAGCAACAAATTACCAACAACTAACAGTTATCAGTACAACCAGATAACCAAAACACAATTTATAAAACAGGTTAGTGCAAAAATATATTAAAGTCTTAAAAGTCTTTTGGAGAAATACTTACAGCACTTGATAATAATTTAGGAGGATTACGGAGGAATTGGAAGCACCAAAACAGCAACTCCATAGTGTAAAAACACTGTGGCTGAAATACATAATGTACCCAAATTCTAACGGGGTCAAACGAAGACTTGAAATTGATAGGGTAGGATCTATGGAGGGTGGTGAAGCTAGTGGTATCGAAGGTTGGCCGTGGGTGGCGACCGAAACGGCGGTTTAAGGCCACGAAGTTCAAATCGGAGTGGTTGTTCGTAGGGGTGGCTCCGGCGACGGATCGGGGCTGAAAATGGGTCGGTTATGATGGCAAGGTGCCGGTGATGAAGTGGTGAAGAAATGGGGGCNGAGAGAGAGAGAGAGAGAGAGAGAGAGAGAGAGAGAGTTGGGAGAGGAGGGTCCGAATGGAAATAGAAGGAAAAGAAGAAAAAGAAAAGAAAAGGAGGAAGAAAAAGAAAAGAGGGAAAAGAAAAGATGGAGAAAAGATGAGGTCCAATCCTCACAACTTTTGAGTCACAACTGATCCTCAAAATAATTATTTTTAAAACAGTAAATTAAATAAATCAGTTTAAACTTAAAACTAATTAAAATAAAATATTAAACTCCAATAATAATCACTCTTTATAATAAAAAGCAATTTAATTGTAGAACACTAATTAAAATTATGAAAGCACATTAAAATAATTCTTGATTTAAAAATCGTAAAATAATCTTGCATAAACACATTTAAATTAAATTAAACGGTTCAAAATTAAATATTAAATTAAAAAGCCCTTCAATAAAATGCACGTAAAAATTGGGGTGTTACAGTCATCACGTATCATTGAACCATTGATTGAGAAAATAAGAAACAAAGTCGCGGGTTGGAAATTTTACTTGCTCTCCCAAGGTGGTCAGTTAACTTTGTTGCGGCATGTGTTATCTAGTATACCGCTACATATCCTCTCGGTGATTAATGTTCTGAAGAAGACACTTGATCGTATAAGCTCTATGCTAGCCAATTTCCTTTGGGGCGAAGTGGAGGGAAAGAGAAAATTGCATTGGCAATCATGGTCTAAAATTTGTAAACCAACTAATGAAGGAGGTTTGGGGTTGAGGGATTTACATGAGGTTCAGAAGTCCTTACATATGAAGTTTGCATACCGATTACTCACTAATGATGGGCTGTGGGCAAATTTTTTTAAATCAAAATATTTAAAGGATGGTCATCTTATGTCCTACATTCCGAAGGCAACGGATTCGAGAATGTGGAAATCGATAATGAAGAGGGTTTCAGAAGTAATGGATAATGTACAGATACTACTGCAAAGTGGAAACTTATTTTTCTGGTTTGACAGATGGCTAGCTTCGGGTCCATTAGCAACTCAAATTACGGACATTCCAAATAAAAGAACACATATCAGGGAGTGTTGGATGGAGCATGAATGGAACGTTGAGCTTTTAAAGGAGTTAGTGGGAGAGTCGATTACGGCAGAGATTGTGCAGAACAAATTTACTGAAAGAAATGAGTTGGATATTTGTGTATGGAAGCCATCATCGAATGGCAATTTTACAACGGCTACTGGGTGGGAAGTAACGAGGGAATGTGTAATACTACCTTGGCATGATTGGTTCTGGAACAAAGGTCTGCCAAAAAAAGTATCCATGTGCAATTGGAGAGCTTGGTTCCAGAGTCTGGCTATAAATGAGAGGGTTCAAAATAAGGGAATCTCCCTTGCGTCAGCATGTGATTGTTGTTTGACTCCTGCTACGGAAAGCATAGACTATGTTTTATCTACTGGTCAGGTAGCTGCTCAGGTTTGGGAATATGCTAGTAGGATATTAAAAGTGCCGTGTTTGAGTTTTCATACTTGGAAAGCTAGAATGTCGGCTTGGATGACTTGTGCAAAAAAGGCTTCACTGGTAGGTAATCTCATCAGTATGATTCCGTGTATAATAACTTGGTGTTTATGGAATAGGAGATGCAAAGTACTTATGGAGGGGATGAAAGTCACTGCAATGCAAGTGTGGACAGCAATGAAATCATGGCTTAAAACGATAGCGGGTGAATTGATAGTGCAGAAGCGGCTTAATGAGCAGGATTGTTATGTGTTAAACAAGCTTAATTTGGTAATGCTGAGAGTGGTGGCTAGGAAATGTAGACTTGTGAAATGGGCTAAACCGCCTTCTGGGTGGATCAAGCTTAACTGTGATGGGAGCACTCGAAATAACCCAGGGTCTTCGGGAGGTGGGGGTATCTTGCGAGATAAGGATGGGAATTTTAAATCGGCATTCTCGGCTAATTTTGGTGTTGGTACCAATAATGAAGCTGAATTAAGAGCTATGTTGGAGGGGATCCGGATTTGTAAAAGACTAAATTTTTTAAATATAATTGTGGAAAGCGACTCCAAGTTGGTGGTGGATTGGGTCCGTCAAGTAACTGCACTTTATGGTATTTATGGGATTATTGGAATGAGTTGATCTCTGAAATGCAAGGAATGGAGATCCGTGTATTACATCAATTTAGATAAGGGAATCAAGCAATAGATTTTTTGGCTAAACAAGGTGAGTTAGGAAGTAATGTTTTTTATGAAGATAGCCGGCAATTACCGAGGTTTTTAAAGGGTGTTATTCAGATTGAGAAGATTGGGTTACCCTCTATACGTACTTGACTTTGTTTTTATTTAGTAGTCTTTAGGCTTGTTTAGATGGTTATTCTTTAGGAATGTTTAGAGTTTGGTCTCTACTACTTGTAGTTTGTATGGTTGGCTTTGTTTGTTTTGTGCTTGGGAGGATTTTTAAGGGGGGAAAAAAAAACTTGTAGAGGTTTGGTTGTAACCACGGTATTCCTCCACCATAAGTGAGGACATTTTAATAAAATTGGGGAATGGTCAATCATGGACAGGTGGCCCTAACTCTTCTCAAAAAAAAAAAAAATACATCACAACTAATTAACTAAAATATAAATTTACAAAGAACAAAAGAAATATTAATACATCATAATTAATTAAACTAAAACATAAATTTACGAAGAACAAAAGAAATAATAAAAGATCACAACTAATTAAACTAAAACATAAATTTACAAAGAACAAAGTACATTAATCTTCACATTTTGAATCTAGAATTGGGGAAAATTTTCTACTGGACTGTCTTTTCAAAAGCTGCCAACAACATCAATTACAATAGAAAAATGAAAACTATAATGATTACAAACAAGTCAAAAAGAACAAAAGAAGAAAACTTGAAACAAAAGCTCACAAAGACACTACAATAATTATTACTACATGGATATGTATTAATATTAATATTATAAGCAGCACTACAGCAGTGCAGAAGACTAGAAGAAACTAAGCACTAAATTTTAAATTTGAAAAAGATCACTCACCTGTAAGCATTGCTGGTATAATATTCTATAGTGTACCCAACAACAAGTCCAGCCCACAAGCCAATGGCAACATAAAAGAAGAAAATGTGCCTGAATCAATTTAATTTAAGTCAAAACCTCTTGAGAAACAAACCGATTATGCCAAAGAGTAGAAGAGGGGGAACAAGGGGGGAGGCATACCAATTCTTTACTGCCTTCTCTGCCCCAAAATCATAAAGAGTAAATTCTGATGGCAAAGCAAAGAAGTTGACCACAGCAATACCAGCAGTCATCAATAAGGAATAGAAGGTTAGAAAAATGGCTTCAGTCACAACATCCAGAGAGATTAATAGCAAGAAAAAAAAACTAGAGATTAGAGAAAAGAACAAAACCAAATCAAAAAGGAAGGGGACAAAAGTTTAATGAACACAGTCCCAACATTCAGAGAGATGACTAGCAAGAACAAAAAATTGAAAAATAGGCTAGAAATAAAAATAAAAATAAAAATAAAACCCCCCATACCCAGATCCATAACAAAAATAGACTAGTGATTACAAAAAAATAAATAAATAACCAAACAAAACCCAGATCCAAACCAAAAAGAATGGAAAACAAATTTGATGAACACAATCGCAGCATCTAAAGAGATTAATAGCAAGAAAAAATCGAAAATCAACTAGAGATTAGGAACAAAAAAAAAACCAGACCCAGATTCAAAAAAGTAGACAGTTTTACAAAATGTATAGTGTTGCGAGCATGTAGATCTACAAACACATTTTTGCTGGAAGATTTTAAAAATAAAGAAACCCAAAAAGCAGATCTACAAACACAGAATCTCAGATCTACAAACACAAACTTAGAGAGAGAGAGAGAGAGCATTTTAGAGTTAAAGGCTCAAGACACAAAGATTCAAAAGAGCATTTCACATGCAAAGCAACCCACTTCCTCAAATCCAAAGTGCATCTAACTTTAAACACAACATAAAAATATCTATACAAATTGAGCGAGAGAGATGAACATACCGTAGGTTTTGGAGTAGAGAGAGAAAGGGGGCAAATGGCAACAAAACGAAGGGATGGTAAACTCGGTGCTCGCAGTGATGGCTAGCGGCAAGGGTTTCACTTTTCAACACAGTTGAGAGAAATGGGCTAAGAGCCTTTGAGGACTCGAGTGAAATGAAAGGCTGAGAGGTGTGTAAACCAATGACGGTAGGGATAGGGTTTCATCGTTTCAAAAAGGGTCTTCGACTCCGAGATAGAGAAATAAGTGTGGGAAGTGAGAGTCTGAGACAGAGATGAGTCGTCGAGGGTGAGGATTAAATCCCAGGGTTGCAAAAATGACACCAAATCAAAACCAATGTCTTTAAAAAATAAATAAATAAATAACTGGTTACGAAAAATTGGATTACAAACTGGATTCGTAACCAGATCCGGGCGGGTACTAATTTTTTTTTACCCGCCCTGATCCACCCGAATTCCAGGTTTGGGACAGGACCAAAAAAATAGGCCCGATTCTACACCCTTATTCCTCAATGCCTTGATCCATTCAAGTACTCCCATAATAATACAACTAATGACGGACAAAATGTTACTACAAATATGTGAAAAGTGAGTGAACAAGATTATTGTCAACGAGAAGTACTGGAAATAATAATCGAAAAGAAATATTTGTAACTAACTGGCTTATAACTGTTAGAGAGAGAGAGAGAGAGAGAGAGAGAAAGGTGACACATGAAATTATGTTTCTTATTAAGAGTTTATGGTGAATATTGAATTGATTAATGAAATCATTTCTTACAATATGTTATGTACATTGGTGTAAATATATAGGGAAAAAACATGAAAAACAAATCACAATAATCTAGGAGAAAATCATGCTATCATGAGCTATGATTGAGGTGTTGTAGCCATTAATGCTTAATATGGTATGTGGTGTGATCTCAAGCTTGAGTGGTAGATTGTGCATCTAGAATACTTCCCCTCAAGATGAAATATGAATGTTATGAACACCCACCTTGCGAATGAGAAAATGAAATTGATCTGAACCAAGAGGTTTTGTAAATAGATCACCAATCTGATGTCGTGATGGAACATGAAGTGTTTGAATAATGTCGGCTTGTAATTGAGGAGAGATGGTTGAGGATTGGTGAGCTGTAAATCTCTTAAAAGAGAGCGAAGCCATGTAATCTCACAACAAGTAAATGCCATGGCGCGATACTTTGCTTCAGCTGAGGAACGAGAAACCGTGTTCTATTTCTTGGATTTTCAAGATATGGGTTAATCACCAATGAAAATGCAATAGCCGATGATAGAGCGTTGTGTGTCTTGACAACCTGCCCAATCAAAGTCACAAAAAGCCTTGAGTTGAGTGCTGGAGGAGGATGAGAAGAATATCCCTTGGCCTAGACTGTCTTTGATATATCGAAGAATTCTATGAGCAGCATCAAGATGGGGTTGTCGAGGAGTGTCCATGAATTGACTAAGCATTTGCACTGAGTATGACAAGTCCGGATGTGTGATTGTAAGATACAAGAGACGTCCCACTAGTTGACGATAACGTAGGATCATCAAGTAAAGAACCATCGGAGCCATTGAGTTTTAAATTTTCTATCATGCTAAAAATGGAAAATTTGCTCCCAAGAAAACCACAATCGTCTAGGATTTCCAAGGCATAAAGAGATCCCTATAAAGGAACGTGCAACTTCAAGACCCAAGAAGAATTTAAGGCTACCAAGATCCTTGACCTTGAACCAACTGTGCAAGCAATTTTTAAGGGCACTAATAGAGTTTGTGTCATTACCGGCTATGATGATATCGTCCACATAGATGAGTAAGGCAACGAATGAGGAGCCATGTGCTTGAGTGAAAAAGGAGTGATCACATTGAGATTGATTGAAGCCATGCTCGATAAGAGAAGCAAAAAACTAAGAAAACCATTATCGGGAGGCTTGTTTAAAATCATAGAGAGACTTGTGTAGTTGGCATACTCGATTCTCCCCCTCACGATTGAAACCAGTTGGGATCAACATGTAGACTTCCTCATGGAGGTTGCCATGTAAGAAGGCATTTGTTATATCCAATTGGTGCAATTGCCAATTTTGGATAGCAGCCACGGCTAGAAGACATCGTACAGTAGTGAGTTTGGCCACCGGAGAAAATGTTTCATGGTAGTCGAGACCCTCACGTTGAGTGTATTCTTTAGCAACTAGCTGAGCTTTGTAACGCTCAATATGGTCATCTACTCAATATTTGATTTTGTATATCCATTTGCAACCAATGGGACGTTTACTAGGAGGAAGAGCGATGATGGTCCAAGTATTTTTTTCCTCAAGTGCCCAAATTTCTGTAGCCATTACCTCACGCCAATGTGAATGTTTGATAGCTTGGGAAAAGGTGTGGGGTTCAACATTAGAAGAGATCACTAGGACAAAAGCAGCGTGAGAAACAGAGAGTTTATCATATGATAAGAAGGAAGATATGCCATAAGGACTACCTGGCTTTAGCGGACCTGTCTATATGGAGGAAGATGGAAGTGGGTATGAAGAGGAGGGCCATTTGACAATGGTAGTCTTGCAAATAGCCTAGTTGTCATCCCAGAAATGGCTCTGCTACGCTACTGATTTCCTGACTTAGCCTTTCTTTCGAATAAGACAGATAAAGAGTCTGCCCAAATAGAGTAGTAATTTATTAGTGTTTCATAGGCGCAATCAGTTAATCAATTGGGGAATGGGGGCTTCGTGTTAGCTTTAGCTCTTCTTCTTTTGCTAAGGGTCATCCGTAGCTTCTTTGCTTTGAGCGAATCCCCTGTAATGAATTCTTTGGATTCAATACTCCCCACTGCCCACTCTTTTGTCAACTACAACTAGAAACTGGAAAAGACCCTATTCATGATGGACTTATCAGAAAGCCTCTTCTATCTATTTATTTGAAAATGTCATTCTGTTTCTCACTCTAGAAAGACTCCAACCCCTTTGGACAGAGACATTTTCAAGTGATCAGGAATTGCCCTTCTCCTTTCCGGGTCTGGATTTTTAGCGTCATTTCAATAGTCGTGGTCGACGAGGAAGAAAGAAATGAATGAATGTTCTTTTGGGAAAATGTATAATAATACACCTACCGAGACGAAAGCCAAAGGTGAGTCTCATAGGTGGACGTATCGAACCGAAATAAGATCTCAGATTGACATCTTGATACACTGATTTACCAAAATAATAAATAGAGTCAATGATGACTCCACCATGGGAAGAGCAGCTTCTTTCTTGCTTGATAGGGGGGCTTCCATTTCTATCACAATGTAAGGAGTGGAACAAAGTGTCGCTTCGGGAAACATGGGTATTGAAAATCTTAAAAACCCATGGGTTCCCAATTTTGAAGGAATTCCTGCCAAGATGACGGATCCTGCCGTAGGTGCCTCTACATGGTTGGAAAGAATTTCAAGGGTTAGAGGGAAGAGGAGACTGGGAGGAAGTGGTAGATTGCGTAGGAGGTTTATAATCAGTTATGGGTTGAGGAAGAACTCATGAAGGTGAACTGATTGCCTGAGTTGGTTGGGATTGAAAAGGGAAAATGGATTAGTGGAAAACAACATCCCTAGAAAAAAAAAATCAAGTGGCTATCTAAGTCATAACTTATATCCTTTGAAACAATATAGGTAACCAAGGAATATGCATCATAGAGTTCTAGCATCAAATTTTGATCGATTGTTGGCCAAGTGGAAGCATAACAGATGCATCCAAACATAGGCATATGGGGGTATGTAGGTGTGGAAGAGTGAAGGCGTTCATAAGGGGATTGACTAGATAGAACAGGGGTGGGAAGGCAATTGATAATATAATTGGCAGTGAGAATACAATTGCCCCAAAGATTTAGGGGAAGGTTGGCTTGAAACCGTAGGGCTCAAGCGACATTCAATATGTGATGCCTCCAAATTCCGCTTGGAATCAGACAGACATTTGAAGCATTAAAACATGCAACACAAGGTTACCTACCCCGTTCATGACATATAAGATGCAATGTTCCTAACATGCATATAGCATTATGCAATATTTGCAACGGATAATTTTGTTTTTCTTTAGCAATACTATGCACCAAACTGAAATATCCCAAATACTTAAAACGTACTTCATACATAATGACATACTAAACAACTGAAATTACAACACTAGTCCAAAATAGCTGCGATCAAAAGAGTGCTGGAGATTGAACTCCACAAATACAAGTGGTAATCTAAGGTAAGTACTGTACTATCATCTACATCGCATCGTCACTTAGTCGACTATTTCCAGTTGGTCAATTCTTGGTTCTCCTTCAGATCGTGTAACAAGATCTACCATTTGAGGGGAATGGTTGTTGGGACTACTACAGTGAAATTTGATTACAACTCTCAGCAAGTTAGCAAAAAACCCTCACACAGGTTAATGATGCACGGATGGCAGTAAAAGCCTGAATGCATAGTCAAAATCATAAGTAATCATAGCATAACTTGACATATAACATAACATAACTGACATAACTTAAACTAAAGCGTGAACTGAACTTAATATGCTTAAACTGAGTCTTGACTTAACAAGAACTTGATCTAAAACTTGACTTAACATGAACTTAAAGTGACTTCTTTACTTAATATGAACTTGGACTTGAATTCTAAAACTTAACTTGACATGAACTTGAATTTAAACTTAAACTTAACTTTTCATGAACTTGAACTGACTTCTTTACTTATCGTGAACATGATCTAAGACTTAACATGAACTTTAAATATATTCTTATCTCATAGAATTACCACGATGCTCTTGTCTCGTTGAGTCATCACGATAGCGTAGTCTTATCTTATGGGATTACCATGATATCGTATTCTTATCTCATGGGGTTACCATGAATGAGTATTCTTATCTCATGGGATTTCCATAATTACATATTCTTATCTCATGGGCCTGATTTAACAATAATCATGAATTGAATGATAACTTAACTGTACGAAGACGTACATGAACGTAAGTCGAAAGACATAACGTGCTTGACAGAAAATGTTTAGTAGCATGACATAACGTGTGTTAGACAACATTTTTAACATAGCATAACATGTAACAGTTAACATACTTAATATGACATGCTTGAAACAGTGAATATTACATAACATGATATACATGTAACAAATGACATACATACATACATTGTAGTTCCTTTACTCAACATACATACAGATTAAACTGATAGTAAGTTAAAAACTAACTTACCTCAGTCTTCACATTTTCTAGACAAAACTCAAGTGCGATCATGAGGAATTGAAAGTAATGATTTCTAAACGTTAGAACTTAATCACTAATAATTAGAAATATGAAAAAAATGCCAACTTAGAGTAAAATTATCATTTTACCCACTACATGTGGAAAAATGACAATTTTACCCCTAACTTAAGGATTTTGCATCCTAACTCCAAAAATAACCAAAATTTACATATTTTATATAAATTTTGTCCTAAACTCAAATATCTATTTAAAAAAATTTAAAACTAAACACAACCATTAAAACTTTATAGGGCCAAAATTTTACATAGACTATCCCTTTGATTTTTGTTTCTAACTTGTTTTGATCAACCTCTTAATCCATGACTTATAAAGATATGACTTCAAACCAAAACATCACATGGTTTAAAAATGTGTCCTAAAACAGATCCAAGCTTTAAACTCAAGATCACATGGTTAAAAAATGAATCAAAACATAAATTTAGCCAAGAATATCATCACTTTGGCCTAATCGAATATTTCCTTGCATAAAATTTCATATCTTCGAAACTAACATCAAATATATTAAAACAACATTCTCGCATGTATATAAGAAGCTTAGGATCCTCAAATAAAAATATTAAAGCCATTGGATTAGGATTAAACCATAAAAGATTTAAATTTTCTCAAAACAGAAACTGTTTTTCCTCTTCCAGTTTCTAAGTTTCTAGATCTAAGAAAATCTTTTATCAAAAATTTTAATCATGCAGCAAATCATCAACAAATAATCATATACATATGTTAACAATACTCCATAAAAGTTTCGGACCAAGATCTATCCATTAGCTTAGTCAAAAACTCCAAAATATAACCCACTCTCCAGTTTATCGCCCAGATTAACCTTTCTGGGATTTGAACAACTTTTTATCAATTAAATTATCTTCAAATGGAACATAATATATCCACATAAACTAGACTAAAAAAGAAATAACTTTCATGAAGGAAACTTTGTGAGAAAACACTTACAAAAGTTTCGAATAATGCGTGCAACAGAAATCAAAAAACCTGTTCGAGAGAGTTTTTTGTGTTCGATCAAGAAAAAGTATAAGGGAGAGTTTTCGTGGGAAGTGAACAGGAGAGCCTCTTACACAAGTTATGGAAAGTGACAAGACTGGAATTGAGTTTGAGTGTTAGCCTTTTCTTCCCATTACAATAAACAAAAATCAGTCCAAGATCTTTTCTCAATGTAGAGTATAAAAATGAAAGAGTGAGGTGGCTCTTTAAATTTTTTTTCTTCAAAACCCTCTAGGCCCTCTTTTAGAAAGATCTGATCAGCTAAGTGGGGATGTAAAACTTAGCCAAGAAGCAATGTTAATGAAACCAAATTCGTGGGCCTTAAAAGGCCTTAACTGAATGGGCCTCAATTTTAGAGTTTAAAGAGGGTTTGGGTTGCTATCAAGCTCAAATCCAATATCACTTGGCCCAATCAATTTTTTAAGGTTAACAAGGTTGAATAATGATGTTCTAATACAAATTGAATTATTAATAGCATGTGAAAGTATTTTAATCAAACGATTAAACACAATGCTCGAAATTGAATCATTTAGGTTTTGGAGGTCAACTTTATGGTTTGGATAAAACCGTTTAGGATTTCGATTTCAACCATGCTTTTAAGTTTTTAGTTAGATTCCAACCATATAAGATTTCACTAGGGTGAAAATCCTCATTGGTCTGCCACAATTTGATTGGTCGAATGGAATAAGGTTTTTGCTTAGGTGGCATGATCTCACACTTTGATTCCTTCAAATCCATCAAACATTCCTTATGGTGCCAAGTGTCTAATACTATTCACTAAGTGTGGCTAAGATCTTGCCAAGTATCTAAAATAAAACTTCTCTAATCTAATTTGGACATTCCACACTATGATTTTGAAACACTGCAATTGGTGCGCTTACCAAGGTTAGTATTCACTCCAGAAAAGTAAATCATAAACTTAGCACTAAAAATTCTTAAATATTCATATTAACATACAATGAAAATCGTTTACTGAAATTCAAACTCGAAGTGCCCCTAAAAATAATTTCATAGTTTCAAACATGCGTTTCGTCCGAAAATATGAAAATTGACTTATTGCGCTATAAAATCCAAAATAATCAACTGAATCTAATGGCGCAGACCATAATGCTTTCTAACACTTATAACTACCTCAAATAATTATAATCACACTTCTGGCACCATAGTGAGTGATAACACAGACTATGTTAATAGACTAAAACCTATGCTATTGGTTGATTCATGAAAACTTATGGAGCTTTCACGAGGTTTCTAAAGTCAATAGAAATTCCACCTTTGAATTTCTAGCGGGCTATTACACAATAAGTGTTGGTGTTTGCATTCAACCACTCCATTTTATTGGGGTGTCTCAACACAACTTCGTTGATGGATGAAACCTTTTGAGGAGAAAAAATCTCTCATATTAAATTCAAGTTCATTATCGTTGCAAACTTGTTGTATTTTGGAACTGAATTGAGTCTCAACAAGAGCACAAACAGATTGAAGGATACGTCTAGTTTTGGATTTATGCCTCATCAAATAGACCCAAGTGCATCGTGTAAAGTCATCCACGATAGTAAAGAAAAAATAAGAACCGTCTAGAAAGGTAGTAGAGAAAGGGCCCCAAATGTCACAATGAATTAAATCAAAAGTTGATAGGGATTTAATTGAAGCATTGAGAAAAGTCAAAAGTTGATTGGTTGTTGTTTTGCAAGATGACAAACAGTACAATACTCATTATGTGAAAAAGAAATATATGAAACATACTTGGATAATAGCTCCAAGTCTTGAAGATGAAGGGTGCCCGAGTCTAAAATGCCAAAGGGTAGGAGATTGTGGTGTCATTGATGTGACTACAGGAGTAACAAACGGCTCAGGTAGGAGGTGATATAAACCATCTTTCTCTTTACCCACTCCAATCATCTTCCATGAGATTACGTCCAGCACAAAACAATAACCATGAAGAAAAATAAGACGATAACGGGAGTGGTGGAGTTTGCTGGCAAATATGAGGTTAAAAAAGAAAGATGGAACCACTAGGACATCGGTTAAAATGAGAGAATGGGAGACATGAACAGTTACAATATGTGAAACATGGACAAAATTGCCATTGTGTAGTTTTAAAGAAGTGTCGGCCATTGAAATTATGGTGGTCAGATAAGAGACATGTGATCCATTGCTCCTGTATCAATTATCCAACGCAACTGAGCTAAAGGAGAGGACAAACAAAGGGATTTACCTGACAAGCTTGAAGTGGGCTGATTGGATTGTGGTAAAATACTACTTGCTTGATGTGCGGAGGGTGGGACAAGAGGAGTTTGCTTTAACAAGCCAAGGTTGTTGGCATTGTTCCTGGGTAATGGGCAATTGTGGATTATTCGGAGGATTGGCCGAAGCAAATACTTGATGAGTAGACCTAGACTGCTCCAATTTGGTTGATCTGTATCCTTGGGGAAAGCCATGCAATTTGTAGCATTTATCGATAGTGTGTCCTGTGACACCAAGGTGAGAACAAACAGGCCACTCACGACGTGCATACTGATTAGAAGAAGATTTCATAATTAGTACGTGCCGATGACTGAGATGAATTTGATTTACTAAAAAGAGCTATTGAATCAATTGAGGGCAGAGCGTGAGAAGTGATATCACACTGTCTTTCTTCCTGAACAACAAGAGAAGACTTTGTTGATTGGGGGGAAGCGGATCCATAAGTAAAATTTTGCCACGAATGTGGGAGAATGAATCGTTGAGACCCATCAAAAAATGCATAATGTAGTCATCTTGTTAGTATTCAACAAATTTTCGGAGAGCCCCACAAGAGTATTCGGGTAAGGGATGGTAATTTAGTAATTCGTCCCAATAGCCCTTTAGCTTGGTGAAATAAGAACTCACAGAAGTTTGATTCTGGTTAAGTGAGGAAATCACTTTCTAGAGTTGGAAGATACGAGGAGCGTTGCTTTGTGAGAAGCGTTCCTTGAGATCGAGCAATATGTCACAAGCATTATCAATATAAATAACACTAGCAACAAAGTCTTTAGAAAGAGAGTTTAAAATCCAAGAGAGGACCATATGATTGCGACGAATCCATGGTGCACAAAGCGGATCGGTGTTGCTAAAAGGTTTGGAAATTGTACCATCAATAAACCCTGTCTTATTTTTGGTGCTTAAAGCCATAAACATAGACCTACTCCATGTGGAGTGGTTATTGCCAACAAGTGGTTGAGAAACCAATAGAACTCTAGGACTGTCACCATGATGAAGAAAGTAAGGGCTGGAATGATCAACTGATGAGGTGATAGAAGAGGAAGAAGAAGAGGGATTAGATTGGGAAGTCATGATCTACTGAATCTGGACACTGAAAGGCAGCCAAATGATGCTCTGTTTTCAAGAGTAGAAACAGAGGAAGAACATAAGGTTATTCTCTGATACCATGATGAATATTAAATTGATTAATGAAACCATTTCTTACAATATGTTCTGTACATTGGTGTAAATATATATGGAAAAACATGAAAAACAAATCACAATAATCTAGGAGAAAATCAAGCTATCATGAGCTGTGGTTGAGGTGTTGTAGCCGTTAATGCTTAATATGGTATGTGGCGTGAACTCAGGCTTGAGTGGTAGATTGTGTATCTGTAATAGTTTAAGGATTAAATTGCATGCTTAGTAATTGGATTGTTGAAGCTTTTTCATATTTTTATAAACAATCTGGGGCTCATACTAGGAGTTTGTAGATAACTCGTGACTTTGAAGTTCTTGTTTTTGAAGATAACTTGTAGATATCTATTGTATCAGACATGGCAACCTCAGGCTTGAAATTTTGCTTTATGAAGGAACAAGATTTCAAGTGGGAAGGATCAAGCAGGGAAGGGCGAACCAATTAGGGCTCAGTTTTTGCATGTATGTTTTTGAGTTCTTTTCCAGCACAATTTTCACTGTGAAATGGGAAGGGAAAGCTTACCAAATAATGGATATTTTGTTTCTGATAGTATTTATTTGAATCGGTGGATAGAAGTATACATTGGATTGGAATCGTGGGGAGTACTGAGAAGAGGAGATTTTTATGAAACAAGTTTAGAATGATAGGGTTAGTTCTCATATATTTGTTAATTAACCTCAGAATCCACCACAAAAGTTTGCGTGGTTTTATCAAATTAGTGAAGAAATTTACAAAAGATCTAGAAGATAATTTGTGTTTATTTGAGGTTCAGCAAACAATCATATATAGGAATACTTTTGGTTAACGGGTACGATATTCTACTCATGCATAGGTCCAGATCAAAAAGGGAGAATGTAAGAAGAAAATTCATACCCAAAATAAGAAACTGAGACTGATTTTTGTTTTCCCTTGAAAAAGTAAATAATATTTTGCATGAGGACCAATTTATAATTTAAGATCACAATAATAGTTATTAATAAGAGTATACAATACGGGATGTCGGAATTACCTATTGTAATCCAACTGTTTCATTTCCACTGAAATGGTCCCAAGTGTAACTATAATCCTCTGTAAGTCCCTATGGTATCGATGGCCTGCATGAAACAAATGAACTGTGTCATTATCCATAATCCAACTGCAACCTGGACTCTTCCTAATCCCTTTTGATTTCGCAGTCATTCTGACTTTATCCCCATCCTTCCTTTTCCCAGCAACAGAATATAAGTTGGCTAAGATCACATAAGGGGTCACATCATCAGGTTCCAATTTGATAAAGTGCCCAGCTGCAATCTTTGCAATGTCGATACGTAAGTGGGTCCTACTCGCACCAAGAAGAGCACCCCAAACACCCGAATGGGGCTCAAAAGGCATTGATTGGATCACATCAATTGCTTTGTCGAGAAATCCTGCTCGGCCAAAGACATCTACCATGCATGCATAGTGGTCAGGTCCTGGTTCAATATTATACAATGAATTCATTGATCTAAAGAAGTTCCATCCTTCTTCTACAAGTCCTACATGGGTGCAGGCTGAAAGCACACCAAGAAAAGTGATTTCATTTGGTTTCTGGCCTTCATTCTGCATTTTCCGAAATAATTTAAGTGCTTCTTTCCCAAACCCATTTTGAGCATACCCGGTAATCATTGAGTTAAAAGAGATGATATTCGGTGCATTGATATTTGTGAAGATCTGGTAGGCATCATTCACATTTCCACATTTTGAATACATTGAGACCAAGGAGTTTTGGATGGACAAATCAAATTCCATATCCATCTTTAATACATAAGCATGAATTTGCAAACCTTGGTTATGTGTTGCCAAACTGGCTGAAGCACTTAGCACACTGCTCAAAGTTAGAGGATTTGGTCTGACTTCTTCCTGAAGCATCTCAACAAACCAGCGGAAGGCCTCCTCATACTCCTCATTATTCACAAACCCTGAAATGACAGCAGTCCAAGCAATATCGTCTTTCTCAGGCATCATTTTAAACAACTGGACGCATTTTTCGGTTACCCCTTTGCTAGAGAAACCTGTAATCATGGTTGTCCATGAAATAATATCTTTTATGGGCATCCTCTCAAATAACCTATAGGCTTCTTCGACTGAACCACACTGGACATAACCCGCAATCAAGGAATTCCATGAAACTACATCTTTCCTACTCATCTGACAAAATAATGCAGTAGCAACATCCATACAATTAAATCTACAATACATGGTAATCATTGAATTGCCTAAGAAGACATCGTAGTCAAGTCCCATGCGTGAAACCAATCCGTGCAACTGAATCCCTTCTCCATACCTACTGAAATTGCCACAAGCCTCAAGCAGCACAGTCAAGGTAGTAGGATTAACTTTCACTTTTCCATCCATTCTCATACTCAAAAACAACTCAAACCCATCTTTGAAACTCTTTATCTTCATATAACCATCAATAATGGCCGTCCAGGTAACTACATTTCTGTCGGGCATGATATCAAACAAGTTTCTAGCATCAACTATCTTTTCCGCCTTGCAGTATCCATCAACCATAGAACTCCAAGAAACCAAGTCTCTTTCCACCATCACCTCAAAAACTCGACTAGCCTCTTCCAACCTTCCCACCTTCAAAAAGCCATTTATCAAGGCATTCGAACAAACTGGGTCCCGCAACTCCACTGGCATCTCAGAGTACAGCTTCTCAGCCTCATTAAACATCCCGGCCCGTGCAAAACATGTGATCATGGCAGCATAAGAAATAGCATTACGCTCAGGCATCTCTGCAAACAGCTCAAAAGCTTCGTCTGCCATAAAATTGTTGCGGATATAAGCCGTGATCATGGCATTATAAGAAGCGATGCTTCGTTCGGGCATTTTTTCGAACATTTTCCGGGCTTCGTCGATTTGGCCATTTTCTGAATATACCGTGAGCATGGCTGTCCAGGAGATGGTATTCTTGTGGGGCATGCGACTGAAAATCGATTCAGCTTCTTTGATGCTACCGTTTTTCCCATATTTTGTGATCTGGGTATTGCAATAAACGAGAAATTTGCTGGTTTTACGGCCAGCAGCGAAGCTGTGATTGGGTTTTGGAATAATCAGGGTGGAGAAGCCAGAGTAATGCAAATTAAAATATGCACAGTTTGAGCGGGAAATGTGTTTATGCACAAAAGTAGCAAGTCTATCTGCTGGCATAATTGATTGTTACATAAAAAACCCATATCCAGGACCAGGAGTACAAGTTCTGAACATGGACGAACGTAACTACTCTACCATGGCATACAACAAAATATCTTTGGCATCTTCTCTATTCTTTGATGGAAAAATTAAGGACGTAGTCCTCTTACTCCACTTCTTAATTTGCTTGGACCCAAAAAACGGTACTAGGGTTAAAAATCGGAGAAGTAAACAAATCCAGAATAATAACTCTATATGATATGGTTAATACATATAGATACCTCTGCACCGGCACCGGTTCAACCCCGTTCCACCCGCATCCATTAAACGGATAGGCAGATTTTTGTCAGTTTCGACTGTAAATCGCCTCTATCTAATCACAGAGAGTGCGAGGGGAGTATTCCCCTAGATCTGGGCTGGACTGAACGAGCCTGGCCCAAGCAGCTCGCGTAACATGGCCAAGACTAGGTCGAACAGGCCAGCCTAGAAAGCCCATAGTGGGAAAGGATAGTTGATGCACCTTGCATGGGACCGGGTTAGAAGTACGGGTTGCCCTGACCACCCGTACTTCTAACCTGGTACCCAGGCACTAAAAGCAGCGCAAATAGAGGTACCGACAACTCAAGAGCAGGGTGTCAGGGACATCCCCTGCACTCAAGTACTGATAAGTATTAATTTTATGTGATTTTTATCACTCTTTGATTTATAAAAAGTTTCATTTTTCCTTTAATACTATTGATTTTATTTTATTTCTATATATATTTATTTATTTTCTTGTATTTGAAGAAATGAGAAGATTTAGTGCAAAATGATAGCATTTTGGAAGAAAAGAAGAGACTACGGATCCAGACCGATAAGAGGCAATGAGATCTAAAGAGGGCAGATGAGATTTGGGCAAGGGACTTTGTCCCGTGGACAGCAAAGAGATTTCTCTCGCTCAAATGTGAGAAGACTTACCTCTCGGTAGGTGAGGAGACTCGCAATTAGAAGGCACAACCGGAAGGCGCAAAGATTTGGCGACAATGCTCTAGGCGGTTAGATTGAATGACTAGTTTAAATGACCAACTTAAAAGACCAACCTAAACAACATCGTAGGCAACAACTAGAAATGAGAGGAGTCTTTCACCCTAGTTGGGAGTCTTTCCACTCTGTAGGCGAGGAGAGGGCCGTGTGGTCCTTGTGACCTCCACGGCCTTTCATTTGTGACCTCCACGCCCATTCATTTGTGACCTCCATACCTATTCAGTTGTGACCTTTATGCCAGTTATATTCAGTACACACGGCATCTACTCAGTGGGATAATTCCTCCAGACCGAGATCAATCTGTTGTTGACCACCAAATCCGAGTTCCGCAATGAATCTGTTGGTGACCAAATCCTCCTAAAGTCGGCAATTCAAGCCACATATTACTGAATCTTCCATTTTAGATAATCTCGTTATTCTTGAGATAACTCTTTATGTTAATATTTATCTTTAGAAATTAATTTCCAGATCTTTAGGCTAGATTGTAGCTGCAATTGTCTTGTTTCTAGATTTGAATTTCAACAGCTATTTAATCCCGTCTTGTGGGATGAATAGGGAGTCTTTGGATTTTGGAGTTTTTAGTTTTGAGTTTTAAAGAGTCTGAGTTTAGGTTTCGATAGTTCAAAGTTTTTATTTGAGTTTCTTTAAAGGAGGCAGATCTGGGGGAGCAAAGGCGAGAGCCGCATGCTTCATCAATTGATTTAAACGAAAAACATCAATTTTCTTGTTGTTCTTTTTAAATTCATTATGAACTAATTTTATTTTCTAGATCTTTGATATAGCCTAGCATTGAGCACACAATTTATTTTTCAAGTTATTTTATTTTCAAGATTTCCATAATTGAGTGTTTATTCTTTGTTTTTAATGCTTATAATTTTCTAGCTAGCTATTGTTCGATCTTTTGGATTGCAATGAGACTGAGAGGTGATCTATAATTAAAACTCTAGGATTAAACACTATTAGTTGAGCGAAAGCATAGGTGTTTTACCACGACTAGTGTGGAACTTAATGAGTCTCCAATTAGTTAAATTCACATAGAGATATGTAATTATTAGTTTGAGATATTTTTGGTATTGTTCGAGAGAAAATATTGAATAGTTAAGAGACTTTGATCATCAACTTGGGATAATTGGGATTCTATAACAACGAAGAATAAATTGTGTAGGATTTGCTAGGTGGAGCCAAACGCTCTAGATCTATTCTTATTATTTTTAAAATCTTAACTTTAATGTTCTTTTCTTCAGTGTAATTTAGATAAACCATTCTTCAAATTTCAGTTTTCCAAATAGTAATTAATTTAGTCAATTTCAATACTCAATAGCATAATTATTCCGTGTGGGTTCGATAATCGTTTTTCTTTAAAACACTTTACTACTAGTTAAAATTCTATGCACTTGTAGATATATTTTTATACAAACAAGTTTTTGGCGCTGTTGCTGGGGAATAATTATTTGTTATTGATATTGATACCAGCTAGATTTTTACTATTTTAGATTTTATTTTATTTTTATTTTATTAAAGGGGAGAGAGAGAGAGAGAGAGAGTGAGAGAACAAAGCGTATAATAAAGAGAAGAAGAAAGAGATCGCCGCCTCCAAATTTATTATGGTTAACCAGGAGTACAAGGCGTTAAAAGATTATGCTATTACCACATAGGCGGCACAAATGGCAAATATATCACAACAATAGGTAAGATGAACGTTAATGTTATTCAAACTAATGGCGTTTGTGATCATTGCGCAGGGAATCATTCAAGTGTAGATTGCCAAGTGGGGAATCCTTTTGTCCAACTAAGTTATGAACAAACCTATTACGTGTCCAATTTTTAACGTCAAAATAATTCTTATTGAAATACGTTCAATCCCGGATGGAGAAATCACTCTAATTTTTCATGGAACAATAACCAACGGCTAGACCACCTCAACAATTCCCACAGCAAGAGAAGAAGTCGACACTCAAAGATATGATCATGTAATACATGCAAAAGACTGATATGGTGAATCAAGACAACTCGACTTCAATCCGCAATCTTGAGGTACAAATTGATCAGCTCTCCAACATGCTTATCGAAAGGACAACAGGGACCTTACCGAGCAACACTGTGACCAATCCGAAGGAACATGTCAAAGTCATAATATTGAGAAGTGGGGGGACATATGACCAACCACAGT
Organism: Pterocarya stenoptera; assembly: GCA_003123785.1. NCBI lineage: Eukaryota > Viridiplantae > Streptophyta > Magnoliopsida > Fagales > Juglandaceae > Pterocarya > Pterocarya stenoptera. Next base: position 480,476 of record QEOT01124315.1, on the reverse strand, counting down.
CAAAAAATACAGAGATAGATGAAGAAGCTACCGAAAATGTGGAATCCGAGAAGAAGGAAACGGAGTACAAGGTGAAAGAGACCGATCGGGAGGCGACCAACCAGCAAGTTGAGAAGACTAGAGAGAATAAAGGGGCTACAAAATCCAAAAAATTCAGGGAGTCTACTTCTGAAACTTATTCTCCTTCAATTTATGATCCATCAATTCCTTTTCCGCAAAGATTAAGAAAAAATAAAATTGATAATCAGTTCTCTCTATAGTTGGCGACCGAGGAGAGTAGTGCAATTGTACAAAATAAGCTGCCACCTAAGGAACTAGGTCTTGGAGAAGCAAAGCCGACCACCATCTCTCTACAGTGGGCAGACAGATCCATTAAATACCCAAGAGGACTCATTGAGGACGTACTCGTGAAAATTGATAAATTCATTTTCCCAACCGACTTCATTGTACTCGATATGGAGGAGGATGAGGAGATCCCTTTGATACTGGGCCGACCTTTCCTTGCGACGGGGAGATCTTTAATTGATGTCCAGAAAAGGAAACTCATTTTAAGTGTCGACGAGGAGCAAGTCACTTATGACGTATTTAAATCTATGGAATTCCCTTCTGAGGTACATTCTTGTTTTCAAAAAAGCGATCGAGATATAGTCATGGCTGATGAGACTTATGAAGCTGAATTCCCAAAGCTACTACGTAAGGAACCACCCAAGCTTGAGCTCAAACCGCTTCCATCAAATTTAAGGAACGAAGAGGCTGGAGAGATCTCCAAGGAGTACATGGCTGCACCTTCAAGGACAATATTCAATTGGAAGACCAGGAAAAAAAAATTCAGGGAAGCATCTTATACCTTCTCTCATTCTTTGTTTTAATTTTTCTTCCTTTTTTCCATTGAGGACAATGTGATATTTAAGTTTGGGAGGAAATGATATTATTTTATTTATTTTAAAAAACAATAATAATAATAATGATGATGATAAAAAATAGTATGGTTTGATGAATAAAAAGCCTATAATAAGACTATGATTGAAATTGTTATAATTTTTAGGAAAAATTCTCATTGCTTAAGTCTAGGTTTTAATTCTTTACTTGATCTTACTTAATTTGATATTTCCTATGTTCAATTAATGTCTCTAATGATCATTAATTGTTTTGAGTACCTAGAGAAATTTTATGTGAATTTTGTGAATTTATATGGTCTTAACTTACTCTAGAACTTGTTTGATTACACTCAAGGTGAAATCCTAGATAGAATATTACTGGAGAAATGATGAAGGCATTCTTTAGACCGATTGAGCCTTTCAAGTTTATCTGTTCATTCTCGTTATCTCTAGTTGCCCCTTTGAGCTTTATTGAAATATATTTTGGCCTTATATTTTTCATTCTTCTAAACCTCATATTCTCTACCCTATTTGAGCTTAAACACTTATTTCTTGACCTTTCAAGATAACTAAGTTTACACAAAGTCACAGACTCACAAGTGCATGAAAGGCAAGAGAGGGAGAAGGTCTACAAGTAAAGTTAAGTATAGCAATATTATCAAAATCATAAGTTAGGGAGTGTGAAGAGTCAACTCGTCTACTATGTAACCAACAAGTAAAGGCTGATGAGAGTTACCTACAAAGGCAGTCGAAAAAGTATGGAATATTTCCACACAAAAAAAAAAAAGAAAAAAAACAGAAGAAGAAAATGTCTGACCTACCGAATAGAGGGGTGAAGAGAGAGATACTTGAAATTGCAATAAAGAGAGGTATGTTAAGATATTTACAAAGATTGAGAAGAGATGTTTGTGTTAGAAGTAAGAATGCTCTATTAATTCTGCTACTGTTCAAACTTAAGTTCTCATACTTTGTTTGAATCATATATTTTCTTTGTAGCCTTTACCTTACCCTTACATTACAAGCTTAATAAAGACCAATTGATCCCTGTAATAGTTTTTGTTCTACATTAGTGGAGACTGATTTGAAAAGCAAGCCTATGGAATGTTTAGAGATCCATTATTTATTTGTTTGTTTGCATACAACTATTCGGAGAGTTAATGATGAAGTGAGAATGATGGGTATGCATGAATGTGGGGATGGATAATGCGGTGGAATTGAGTTTTAAATTAACTTTTGGACTTGACTGATCTTAAAAGATTCATTTAAATTATAGACTTTAGACAATCTTTGAGACAATAAATTTTATGAATCAAACCACTGCTTGTTTTAATTGTATTTCTTTCTTCTTTGTTCGAGGGCGAGCAAAGCTTAAGTTTGGGGGTATTTGATAAGTGTTATTTTTATGTAATTTTTATCACTCTGTTATTTATAAAAAATGTCATTTTCCCTTCAATACTATTGATTTTATTTTATTTCTACATATTTTTATTTATTTTCTTAGATTTGAAGAAATGAGAGGATTTAGTGCAAAAGAATAGCATTTTGGTACAAAAGAAGAGATTACGGATCTAGACCGATAAGAGGTAGCGAAATCTGAAGAGAGCCAATAAGATTTGGGTGAGGAACCTTGTCTCGTGGGCAGCAAAGAAACTTCTCTTGCTCAAAGGCGAGAAGACTTATCTCTCGGTAGGCGAGGAGACTCACGACCAGAAGGCACGACCAGATGGCGCGAAGATTTAGCGACAAGGCTCTAGGTGGTTAGATTGGGTGACTAGTCTAAACGACCAACTTAAAAGACCAATTAAATGACATCGTCGGCAACAACTAGAAAAGGCAAAAGGAGTCTTTCACCCCAGTCAGGATTCTTTCCACTCGGTTGGCAAGGAGAGGGTCACTTGTGACCTTCACACCTGTTCATTTGTGACCTCCACGCCCGTTCATTTGTGACCTTTATGTCCGTTCAGTTGTGACCTCCACGCCAGTTATGTTCAGCGCACATGACATCTACTCAATTGGATAATTCCTCCCGACTGAGATCAATCTACTGTTGACCACCAAATTTGAGTTCCGCAATGAATCTATTGGCGACCAAATACTCTCGAACTCGGCAATTCAAGCCACATATCATTGAATCTTCCATTTTAGATAATCCCGTTATTCTTGCGATAGTTCTTTTTATGTTAACATTTATTTTTAAAAACTGATAAGTGTTATTTTTATGTGATTTTAATCACTCTTTTATTTATGAGAAATGTCATTTTCCCACCAATACTACTAATTTTATTTGATTTGTACATATTTTTATTTATTTGCTTGGTTTTTTAAGGAATGAGAAGATTTAGTAAAAAATGAGAACATTTTGGTACAAAAGAAGAGACTACAGATCCAGACCGATGAGAGGCAATGATATCTGAAGAGAACTGAGGAGATTTTGGCGAGGAGCCTTGTACCGAGGGAAGCAAAGAGAATAATCGTTCCTCTAGGTAGACAAGGAGACCCAATGGCGACAAGAATCAGGCGATGAGCGAAATATTTTACTTCTCAGGAGACGAGAAGACTTAGCGACCAGTCTAACCGATCAACTTAAACAACATTGGTGGGCTACAACCAGCAAAGGCGAGCAGTTTTAGCACTCGGTAGGTTGGCGATAGGAGTCTTTCATCTCGATCGAGAGCCTTTCCACTCGGTAGGAGAGGAGAGGGCTGTAAGTTCACTTGTGTCCTCCACGCCCGTTCAGTTGTGACCTCCACATCAGTTATATTCAGCAAACATAGCATCTACTCAGTGGGATAATTCCTCCCAACAGGAATCAATCTACTATTGACCACCAAATCCGAGTTCTACAATGAATTTGTTTGGCGACCAAATTCTCCTGAATTCAGCAATTCAAGCCGTATATCACTGAATCTCCCAGTTAAATAATCTCTTTCTTCTTGGGATAATTCCTTTTTTGTTAACATCTATCTTTAAAAATTATTTTCCAGATCCTTAGGCGAGATTGTAGCCGTGGTTATCTTGTTTCTAGATGTGAACCTCAAACCATCTATTTAATCCTGACTTGTGGGATGAATAGGTGGTGCTTGGTTTTTCAGTTTTTAATTTTAGAGTCTGAGTTTGAGTTTAGATTTTCAGTTTTTATTCTTAAAGTATTCTTTCTAGAAGACAGATTTGGGGGAGCAGAGGCGAGAGCCGGTTGCTTCATCAATCGACTTTAACAAAGAACACCAGTTTTATTCTTTTTCTTTTTAATTTCATTATGAACTAATTTTATTTTCTAGAGCTTTGATGTAGCTTAGCATTGAACACACAATTTATATTTCAAGTTATTTTATTTTTCAATATTTTCATGATTGAGTGTTTCTTCTTTGTTCTTAATGCTTTCAATTTTCTAGCTAACTATTGCTCGATATATTGGATTGCAATGAGACCAAGAGGTGATTTGTGATTAGAGCTCTAGGATTAAATACCATTAGTTGAACTAAAGCAGAGATGCTTTACTGCAACTAGTGTGATTTTCAAGAAAAATCCAAAGAACTTAATGAGTCTCCAATTAGATAAATTCACACAGAGATATGGAGTTATTAATTAAAGATATTTTTTGTATTGTTCTAGATAAAATATTGAATAGTTAAGAGATTTTTATCATCAACTTGGGATAATTGGAATTCTATAACAAGGGAGAATAAACTGTGTTGGATTTGTTAGGTAAAGTCAAACGCTCTAGATCTATTCTTATTATTTTTAAAAATCTTGATTTTAATGTTCTTTTATTCAGTTTAATTTAGATAAACCATTCTACAAATTTTTGTTTTCCAAATAGTAATTAATTTAGTCAATTTCAATACTTAATATTATAATTATTCCCTGTGGGTTCGTGTAATACCCGCATCCTACTACGTAGGTCCTTACGTCACTTTATTAATTCTTAAGTTAAATATTTTGAGATGAAGATTTTTTTTTTTTTTATTATCACTTTCGATTATTTTATTTTAAGGTGAGTATGTCTTATATATATATTTTTTTAAACCAAGATGAGTATGTTTTATTTTAATATATGACTTATTGAAATAAATCAAGAATATTATTATTTTTAAGACTTTGAAACATTTATCTTAAGCCCTTTTATTTTTATTTATTTAGAGAATGGCCCAATTAATATCTACCATTGAATTGGTAGGTGAAAAAGTATTTTTGAGGTGGATAGATCTCCACATCCATTTTTCAAGCTTATGTGATAAGTTTTGACCTATTCTTCATCTCTTGACCGAAAACTCCATGGGAAACAATTAATTCCACTTCCATCTTTTACTTACACCAATCGGTTAAGTCAATAAAGTAGAAAAGAAAGAAGACAAAACAAATCCTACTTGTTGGTCAATGCCCAAGAAAGAGATAAATTTCCATTTCCTTTTTAAGATAAGTCTTTTGACTTATCACCTCACTTTCTCCCATTGAATCTATTGGCTTCCTCAAGACTTTTCCCTTCTCTTCTCCTTTCAAGCCGATGCTAGCTTTTAAGACAAGCCAAAGAAATTCTCCTTCAAGCCCCATCATCCAAGCCACCTCAAGCTTCCAAGAGAAGCCATTTATCCCCCTCCCACTCTTGCATCCGGTTAGCTTCCAAGAGAAGCTCTTTAAATTATTTTCTTTTCCTTCCTCTTGCACCCTTCGGATTAAGGCATCAAAGAGAGGAGAGAAAGGCCAAAAACAGCATCAAAAGTTTTACAATGCGGCTTTTATTGGCCAACTATTTTTAAAAACTCTTTTAATTTTGTTACTTTATGTGATCATTGTCAAAGGGTTGGCAACATTTCTAGGAAACATAAGATGCCTTTAAACAATATTTTAGTGATTGAATTATTTGATGTTTGGGGTATAGATTTCATGAGTCCTTTTCCATCCTCATATTCTAATACATTTATTCTAGTGGCTATAGATTATGTCTCCAAATGGGTGGAAGTAGTCGCCTTGCCAACCAATGATGCGAGGGTCATGGTGAATTTCCTACGAAAGAATTTCTTTTCCTAATTTGGCACTTCGAGGGCCATAATCAGTGATGGAGGAAAGCATTTTTGCAATCACCCATTTGAACCGCTACTTACTAAGTATGGAGTTGCCCATCACGTAGCGACACTATACCATCCTCAAACAAGCGGCCAGGTTGAGGTGTCTAATCGGGAGATGAAGCACATACTGGAGAAGATTATCAGTGTCTCTCGGACAAACTAGGCGAGAAGGTTAAATGATGCGCTATGGGCCTATCGGACAACATTCAAAGTACCGATTAGGATGTCACCTTATCGGGTCGTTTATGGAAAAGCTTACCATCTACCCGTGGAGCTAGAACACAGAGCCTATTGGGCGACGAGGACACTAAACTTTGATTTACAAGCAGCTGGCGAGAAGAGAATACTGCAGATCAACGAGATGGATGAGTTCCACAATAATGCTTATGAGAATGCTTGGATTTACAAAGATAAAACTAAAAGATGGCACAATAAGCATATTCTGATAAGGGAATTCAAATTCTGGCAGAAAATTCTATTATTTAACTCAAGACTTCGACTCTTCCCAGGAAAGTTGAGCTCTTGGTGGTCGGGATCATTTATGATAACCGATGTTTTCCCTTATGGGGTGGTTGAATTCCATCACGAGACAAAAAGCACATTTAAAGTAAATGGAAAAAGATGAAAACCCTATAAGGATGGAGACTTTAACTCGGAAAAGTGCTCTATTGATCTCGTCAGTAATACATGCTGAGCGGACAATATTTAGCTACAGACTTTAAATAAAGCGCTTTTGAGAGGCAACCCAAGTTTTTTTAAATTTTTTTATTAATTTTTATTTTTATTCATTTTCTTGCATTTTGCAGGAACGAAAAGGCGAGGAGATCTCCAAAAAGTACATGCGTACGCATTCAAGGAAAATATTCAAATGGCAGAATTGGACAAAATCACGGAGCATCTCTTACCTCCTATCATTCTCTGTTTTAGTTTCTCTTCCTTTTCCCATTGAGGACAATGTGATATTTAAGTTTGGGAGGAAAGAATATTATTTTTTCAAAAAAAAAAATATATAGATATATAATAATAATAATGATGATAAAAATAGTATGGTTTGATGAATAAAAAAACCTATGAAAAGAATATGATTGAAATTGATTATAATTTTTTAAGAAAAATTCTCATTGCTTAAGTCTAGTTGTTAATTATTTACTTGATCTTACTTAATTTGATATTTTCTATGTTCAATAAATGCTTCTTATGATCACTAATTGTTTTGAGTACCTAGAGAAATGTTATGTGAATTTTGTGAATTTGTATGGTCTCAACTTACTCTAGAACTTGTTTGATTACACTCGAGGTAAAATCCTAGACAGATTATCACTGGGGAAATGATTAAGGCATTCTTTGGACCGATTGAGCCTTTCAAGGTTACCTATTGATTATCTTTATCTCTAGTAGCCCCTTTGAGCTTTATTGAAATATATTTTGGCCTTACATTTTTTTGTTGCAAACATCATATTCCCTACACTATTTGAGCTTAAACACTGATTTCCTTTCCTTTCAAGAGAACTGATTTTACACAAAGTAACAGACTCACAAGAAAAAGAGAGCTAGAAGGTCTACACGTAAAGTTAATTATAGCAATAGTATGAAAATCATACGTTTCGGGGTGTGAAAAGTCAAACTCCTCTACTGTTTGGCCAACAAGAAAAGGCCGATAGGAGTTATCCAAAAAGGCAGTTGACATGGTATGGAATATTTCAAAAAAAAAAAAGATGTCTGACCTACCAAATAGAGAGGTAAAGAGAGAGTACTTGAAAGTATAATAAAAAGAGGTATGTTGAGAGATTTACAATAATTGAGAAGAGATGTTTGTGATAATGCTCTATTTATTCTGTTAGGGGTCAAACTTAAGTTCTCTTGCTTTGAATCCTACATTTTCTTTGTAGCCACACCCTAGCCTTACATTACAAACTTAATAAAGACCTATTGATCCCTAGTTGTAGTTTCTATTCTACATTAGTGGAGAGTGATTTGAAAAGCAAGGCTATGGAGTTTTTAGCGATCCATTATTTATTTACTTGTTTTCATAAAACTATTAGGGGAGCTAATGATAAAGTGAGAATGATGGGTATGCTTGAATGTGGGGATGGATAATGCGATGGAATTGAGTTTTGAATTAACTTTCAGACTTGATTGATCTTGAATGATTCCCTAGAATTATAGACTTTAGACAATCTTTGAGGCAATAAATTAAGTAAATCAAACAAATGCTTGTTTTAATTATCTTTTCTCTTCTTCTTTGCTTGAGGGCAAGCAAAAGCTTAAGTTTGGGGGTATTTGATAAATGCTCTTTTTATGTGATTTTTATCACTCTTTTATTTAAGAAAAGTGTCATTTTCCTTTTAATACTATTGATTTTATTTGATTTGTACATATTTTTATTTATTTGCTTGGTTAATGAATGAGAATATTTAGTGAAAAATGAGAACATTTTGGTACAAAAGAAGAGACTAAGGATCCAAACCGATGAGAGGCAGCGATATCCGAAGAGAACCAAGGAGATTCAAGTGAGGAGCCTTGTACTGAGGGAAGCAAAGAGAATAATCGTTCCTCTCAGTAGGCGAGGAGACCCAATGGCGACAAGAATTAGGTGATGAGCAAAATATTTTATTTCTCAGGAGGCGAGAAGACTTGGCAACCAGTCTAACCGATCAACTTAAAAGACCAACCTAAACGACATCGGTGGGCGACAACCAGAAAAGACGAGCAGCGTCTCCACTCGGTAGGTTGGCGAGAGGAGTCTTTCATCCCCGTCGGAAGCCTTTCCACTTGGTAGGTTTGCGAGGGGAGTCTTAGAGGAGTCTTTCAGCCCAGTCGGGAGCCTTTCCACTAGGTAGGTTGGCGAGAAGAGTCTTTCATCCTAGTCAGAAGCCTTTCCACTCGATAGGCGAAGAGAGGGCCATGTGTTCACTTGTGACCTCCACACCTGTTCAGTTGTGACCTCCACACCAGTTATATTTAGCACACATCATCTACTCAGTGGGATAATTCTTCTCGACCAGGATCAATCTATTGTTGACCACCAAATCTGAGTTCAGCAATGAATCTATTTGGTGACCATATCCTCCCAAATTCAGCAATTCAAACTGCATATCACTGAATCGTCGAGTTAGATAATCCTATTCTTCTTTGGATAATTCCTTTTTTGTTAAGGTCTATCTTTAGAAATTATTTCTAGATCCTTAGGAGAGATTGTAGCTGCAGTTTTCTTGTTTCCAAATTTGAATTTCAAACATCTATTTAATCCTGACTTGTGGGATAAATAGGTGGTGCTTGGTTTTTGAGATTTTGATTTTAGAACCTGAGTCTGAGTTTAGAATTCCAGTTTTTATTCTTAAAGTGTTCTTTCGAGAAGACAAATCTACAGGAGCAAAGGCGAGAGCCGAATGCTTCATCAACCAATTTCAACAAAGAACACCAGTTTTATTCTTTTTCTTTTTAATTTCATTATTAACTAATTTTATTTTCTAGAACTTGATGTAGCCTAGCATTGAACACATAGTTTATATTTCAAGTTATTTTATTTTTTAATATTTCCATGATTGAGTGTTTATTCTTTATTCTTAATGCATGCAATTTTCTAACTAACTATTGCTCGATCTATTAGATTGCAATGAGACCGAGAGGTGATTTGTGATTAAAGCTTTAGGATTAAGCACCATTAGTTGAGCAAAAGCATAGTTGCTTTACTGCGACTAGTGTAATTTTCAAGAAAAATCCAAAGAACTTAATGAATCTCCAATTAAATAAATTCACATAGAGATATGGAGTTATTAGTTAGAGATATTTTTGGTTTTGTTCAAGAGAAAATATTGAATAGTTAAGGGGTTTTTATCATCAACTTATGATAATTGGGAATCTATAACAATTAAGAATAAACTGTATGAAATTTGCTAGGTGAAGTCAAACGCTCTAGATCTATTCTTATTATTTTTAAAAATCTCAATTTTAATGTTATTTTCTTCAGTTTAATTTAGATAAACCATTCTTCAAATTTTAGTTTTTCAAATAGTAATTAATTTAGTTAATTTCAATACTCAATAGTATAATTATTCCTTGTGGGTTCGATAACCGTTTTCTCTAAAACACTTTACTAGTTGTTACGATTCTGTGCACTTGCAGATATATTTTTATTCGAACAAAAACTAATTTCATGATCTTTAGGCTAGATTGTAGCCACAATTATCTTGTTTCCAGATTTGAATTTCAACAGCTATTTAATCTCATCTTGTGGAATGAATAGGGAGTCTTTGGTTTTTGGAGTTTTTAGTTTTGAGTTTTAGAGAGTTTGAGTTTAGGTTTCAATAGTTTAGAGTTTTTATTTGAGTTTCTTTCAAGAAGGTAGATCTAGGAAAGCAAAGGTGAGAGCAGTATGCTTCATCAACTAACTCAAACGAAGAATACCAGTTTTATTCTTTTTCCATTTAATTTCATTATGAACAATTTTTATTTTCTAGAGCTTTGATGTAGCCTAGCGTTGAACAAACAATTTATTTTTCAATTAATTTATTTTCAATATTTTCATAATTGAGTGTTTATTCCTTATTCTTAATGCTTACAATTTTCTAGCTAACTATTGTTCGATTTTTTGGATTGCAATGAGACTGAGAGATGATTTGTGATTAAAGCTCTAAGATAAAGCACCATTAGTTGAGCGAAAGCATAGATGCTTTACCACGACTACGGTAATTTTCAAGAAAAATCCAAAGAACTTAATGAGTCTCCAATTAGATAAATTCACATAGAGATATGGAGTTATTAGTTAGAGATATTTTGGTATTGTTCAAGAAAAAATGTTGAATAGTTAAGGGATTTTTATCATCAAATTGGAATAATTGAGATTCTATAACAAGGAAGAATAAATTGTGTGGGATTTGGTAAGTGAAGTCAAACGCTCTAGATATATTCTTATCATTTTTAAAATCTTAATTTTAATGTTCTTTTCTTCAATTTAATTTAGATAAACCATTATTCAAATTTCAGTTTTCTAAATAGTAATTAATTTAGTCAATTTCAATACTCAATAACATAATTACTCCCTGTGGGTTCTATAACCATTTTTCTTTAAAATACTTTACTACTTGTTACGATTCTATGCACTTGCAGATATATTTTTATGTGAACAAGTACTGACGGCGAGCTTGCCTGACATGGCCACGCTGCATTAAATGAAAGACAACGCCAAGCACGACTCGGCCTGGACTGAGGTGTTAGCAATCACCACGATTAGGCATGAGACCTTGCCCCCTGACGAAAGGACGATAATGAACATAGCAGGAGGGGATGTGGGTGACACCCCCACGATCCAGTTGACAGGTATGGACAACACCTTCACAAATCCCTTCATCAAAAGACCACATTGGCCAGGTATATAAATACCCCCACACACCCTCTGGGGGGCTTTCTCTCTCTCTAATTGAACCTTTTCTCCTACACTTGCTTTGTCACCCTCTCCCTATGACTGACTCAGGCATCGAATGTACCACGGTGCCCCAAGCCCCCCATTCTCTATCTCCACCGGACCCAAACCAAGCTTAGTAGCGCGGAGTTTCCTAGGTAGTGAAACACGACCTCAATAATGGCGTCATCTGTGGGGTTCTTTTTCTTTCTTATAGTAGCATGTTGGCAACAACGCACTCCTAAGCCTCACGTCGTGAAGAAGAAAAACCTGAAGAAATGGACGCAAAAGCCAACGAATAAGGTGAAACAATACGAAAGTTGATGGAGGAAGCGACGGCTCTCCGCCTGGAGAATGCCACCCTGAGGAGAACCAATAGAGAGTTGGAGGGGGGCAAGCACAACCACCACTCCGAGTCCTGGAGAACCCCTGAGGTTATGGTGGCCAAGGAAGAGAGGTGCAGGATGCACCTCGAGCTCCATGAACTCGGGGACAAATATGCCGAGATGGCCAAACGGATGGGCATGACGTCCATAGTGGACCAACTGCTCACTAGCATGAACTTGTCATATAGCACTGAGGTTATTATGGCGGTCCCTCTTCCCCCAAGATTCAAAGTTTCGCAGATAGATGTGTACGACGAGTCCAGGGACCCCCTAGAGTATCTGGAAACATTCAAAGCTCATATGACCCTGCACTCCCAAGAGAAGTCACGTGCAAGGCATTTCCTCTTACTTTAAAAGGGACGGCAAATGCTTGGTTTGGGTCCCTAGCACCTAGTACCATCGACAACTTCGTCGTGTTGGCCTGTCTCTTCCTGACATAGTTCATGACAAGCATGAAAATGAGGCTTCCCACTGCCTATCTCTTGATGGTGAAGTAGTGGGACGATGAAAGTTTGAAGTCATACCTCTCTCGATTCAACAGGGAGCGCATAACAACAGAAGACAAAGATGAAATGATCACTATGGCAGCACTGTGATACTCACCAAATTATGCTTCCAAGTATAAAAGCAAAATTAATGCACAAAGGGAGATTCCAAGGTCACTCCTCAGGGACAATAGGTTCAACATGTTTATTCATGCAAATATATGAAAATAGGGTAGCTTAAAGGAGCAAATGGGTTTATAAACAGTGGCTGTTGTGTAGGGATTTACAAGTGGGTAGATGATATATGTGCAGTGATTATAGACAAGATGTCGGATGTAAAATTCAGGTTGACAAAAATGATGAGGAGTGAGAGTTACTTCGAAATCAGTGTTTTGACTGAACAGGGAACAAAAACCCTAAAAACATATATTCAATTTTCAAAAGCTTTAATAAAAACCTTACTCATTTGGAAATCAGAGTCTAGACTAACAATGGTTTAAATGAAAATTAAACAAATACTTGGGATGCAGGGTTAGGGTTTGCTCAAACCAACGATGAAGTTGGTTTTTGGGTGCATCTGCCAATATAATTTCATTCAAGAACTTAATATTTCAACAAAGAAACATGCATACTTCATGTTAAAACACCATAGGAATAAAACTCCTCATCGTATTACATTTATTTTCATTTCAAGGCTCTCGGGCTAAAGGATCCTTGATTATTTCAAAGTTCTGTTGTGCTGTGAGTCTACAATAGGTCAAGAACAAGAGATTCTCACAAAACCTTACAACAAACGACTGATAATAACACAAATCAGGGTGAACAATATCCTTCACCTGCAACCCAAGTTGCAAATCTAGCCCAAAATCATCATAAAGATTACAAAGCTTAACAAAAACCCTAATGAGAATGAACAACCGAAACAAATAGAAAATAAAATAAATAGAAAAATCACCAAATCGACTCTCCCTTTCCATCATGCCTTCTCCCTTTTTATCCTTCTTTCCTTCACACCCTCTTCTCTCTCCTCTAACCAATTTCCTTCCACTATCACGGATTTGCCCTCGAAGGGCTCCTTCCACTCCCCCTTAGTCTTCCTGTGTGCCTCTTAGTTTTATTTTGTCGAATGGAATGAGGCAAGATGGTGTAATTCTTTATGAGGCTTGGGCTGAAGTGGGTCTTCGTGACTTCGGGCTCTATCCCTGCAAAACAACCTGCATTTGTTTAGTTTGTAAAGTCTTTTTTTTTTTTTTTCCTTTTGCATAAACATGCCCATTTTTTAAGTTAACCAATGCATCCTTGAAACAAATTCCAACTTTCCAAAATGTTATCTCACCCCATTGTGATGCAAATTGACTGTTAATCCAACCAATTCAACAATTATACTAAACAAAATTTTTCAGTAATCACACCCTCCCAACTAACCATTTGCTAGTCTCTTAGCAAATAAGGTGTTTCATAACCCAAAATGCAATTGAATTCCCAATTGAGCACTTGTTACTTTCCCTTAAGGATAAGATTCACCAACACATCAAAATTAAAGGATCCAAGAATACAGAAGTTACTTTCACCAAACATTTAGTTCCAAAAATGGGTATGCACTGAATTGTCAAACAACCAGCTTGTTAAGTAAGTATTTAAAAAAAAAATGAGTACTACTAATTACTAAGTGCGTGTGTCGGTATAGATTCCAAGGTTGACCACCAAAAGTCATTAATTGTCTCATCTATAGTAGTTGTTTAAGTTGGACCCTAAGATCTTACTCTAATTTAAAACCATTGTAATAGTAGCTTTCATGCTACTCCATTTTAAAAGACCCCCTTATTTGTTCAAAGGATCTTGGAAGCAGGCAACCTTCTCCATTACACTAAGATTATTATTATTATTATTATTATCATTATTATTATTAGTATATATTTTTTTGGAATAAGAAAATAGATCCCTGGCTTGTCCCTTTTCCTAAGCCAATAAGATATGGTTCATTAGAGCCTTAAACAACTGCTTAGTCTAATTAGTTTAATAACCCCAAAGTGTTGTTCCAAGTAGTCTAAGTGCAAGTGGAGGCCATATTCAGCAGAACATTTTTTTATAATACCAACTATTTCTTGGTTTTAATGACAAGTCTAAATGGATAAACACCTATCTTAACCCAAAATCCTTGAATGAAACACAAACTATAATATCTAGAAGTATAAAAGTTTTTAATTTGTATTATTGTAATATCTTAGATTTTTTTTTTTTTTAATTTAAACATGAGGGTTAGAATTAAAATTTTTAACTTTGTACAAGGGCATTTCTAGGCCCAAAATGGCACAGAAGCAGGTTTTGAGCCATTTTTTGGGCTCATAATTGTCTTTATGGCCTTTTGTTTCTTGACCCATTTGGGTAGGGCAAGGGGTGGATAGATAAGGTGTCCGTCCCCGCCCGCATCACCCGGATGGGGGGTCCTACCCCCGGTGTGCAAGGGTGAATTCTAGGGGTAAACCCCACCCCCACCCATGTGGGGGCAGGGTGCAGGAAGGGGGTCCCCCACCTCAAAGGGTGTGGGTATAGCCCTAGGATTTAGCTGGTTCGACAATGGACAAAGGAGTATGCATTGTGACTCGTGAGTTATAGGAGAGATGGAGTAACAGTTATAGAGATGAATGAAAGAGCGAGCATTAGTGTTGAATAGGCAAATGTAAAGCTAAAATTTGGGTAAAATCATATATTTTGTCTTTTGACTATTCTAGAGAGATTTCCATATTGGATTACCCATCTATTAGCTAAAATTATAAAAAAATATTATTAATTTAATAATAATAATATTCTTTTCTAATATATTTTTTATCATATTTTTCAATTTTTTGAATAAAACCATTCAAATTCATTCAACAAACAGTTATCTAGCTTTCAGCCATTATAAGAGGCAATATACATGGTATTACATTTTCTAAGTCTATAATTCCAGTGCACAAAGAAGTTGCTTGTTGAGCCAATTGATGAGCCACCTTATTTTCCTCTCCCTTGATATGCTTTATGTCCCACACTATATCCTCTAGAATGGTTGTTACATCTCTCAGCAAACAACTTAACATACCATGTTGTTCTCTATCATTCATCACTACATTTACAACTTGCCTCAAGTCCCCTTCAAAGACCACATGTTGCAACCCCATATTTTTACACCGAACTGCTACTGTAACCAAGCCCCCAGCCTCTGTAATATCAGGTTGCACTCAAAAAGTTACAAGTTGCATTAGTGTTGCAAAAACTTCCCCATCTTGATCCCTTAATACCACTCATACTCCTATCTTCTACTCTACCTTCTTTATTGCTACGTCCCAATTCATTTTTAACCAATCTATTGGTAAAGGTTGCCACTGTAAACTTCTTGTTGGTGTTGGATTCTTCTTAAGCTACTCATCTGGTTGTAAACATGCTTGTTGGTGTTGGATTCTTCTTCATGTGCTTGTAAACTTTTGTTGAACAAAATTGATGGATGTAAAAAGTTTCCTTCAAATATCCATTTATTTCTTTTGATCCATATAGACCTTGTTGTTTCTGCAAAGAAGTTTATCTCTTCTGGCTCAATTTTGTTAAGCACTTGCATAAATATATTCCCAAACTCCTCATCTATAATTAGAACTTTTTGCATTTTTCCTATTTCCCAACAACCAAACATCTTGAGCAGAGGGGCATGACCATAATATGTGTCCTGGTGTTTCTTGTGACTTAAAACAAATGGGACATAGAGGGTCTGTGACTATTTTCTTCTTGTATAAATTTTGTTTGGTGGGTAGAGCATCCTTGCATGCACGCCATATGAATACTTTGGCAGCATTAGGGTCTGGATTTTCTGTACACACTTCCACAATTCTCTGTTATTAGTTGTGTTTGATGATTCTCCATGCTCAATTGCTTGTTTATGTTTTTGCAGGTGGTAAGGACTCCTTACCGAGAAACAACTATTTGTTGTGCCTTTCCAAGCCAATTTATTTGGAGAACTTTTTTGTGACACAAGTATTTGTAAAATTTCCTCTACCTTATCTTCCATAAAAGTATCTTTTTAGAGTTGAATGTTCGCCACCCTCCTTGTCTATCAATTAGATCAGTGACCATTGCATCTTTTGATAGAATTCTCCTTGATGATTGAACTGTGCTAGGTCCCTCTCTTTTAATCCACTTGTCTTTCCACACTTTAATGCTCTTTCCATCCCCAACTTGCCATATATATCCTTCATTAACGATAGGGACTGTTGCACATATACTTTTCCATACATATGAAGGCCTTGAACCAGCTTTGGCCTGTAAAATAGATGTACGAGTATAGTATAAGATAAGTGTGATTTTTTTTTATGAAAAGTGTCAGTTTTCTTTCAATACTGTTGATTTTATTTTATTTCTACATATTTTTCTTGATATTCTTGAATTTGAAGGAATGAGAAGATTCAGGACGAAAAGAGAGCATTTTGGTACAAAAGAAGAGACTACGGATCCAAGTCAATGAGAGGCAATGAGATCTAAAGAAAGTCGAGGAGATTTAGGCGAGGAGATTTAGGTGAGGAGACTCAATGGCGATTAGATTGGGGACAAGAGTTAGGCAATGAGCGAGATATTTTACCTCCTGGGCGAGAAAACTTGGCGACAAGGTTTTGGGCGACTAGATTGGGAGACTCGTCTAACCGACCAACTTAAATAACCAACCTAAACGATATCGTGGGCAACAACTAGCAGGGGTTTGAAAGTAATTTTGATCAAGAATAAAAGAGAGGAAGAAATCACAGTAGGAATCCACAAGAAGTCCAAATTAGGAATACATTAGGAGACAGCCTGTGTGACGCCCCCAATCCCCGCTTGGGATGGAACAGAGACTTAGAGCGTCGGGACATGCAACACAAGGTTACATACCCCCGTTCATGACAGTTAATATGCAATGCATCCTAATATGCAATGCATCCTAGTATGCAACTAGCAGTATGCAATAATCGCAGCGGAAATAAAAGGTTAAAATGTAGGATATGCCAGAATAACTAAAAATATCACAACCTCATTAGAAAATCATCATGTTCAAAATACCAATGTAGCATAGACTTATATACAAAGCCATCTTATTCTCTTCATGCGTTCTAAAGCATGAAGGACTTAGGTTATATAAACATCAACATTAGATCTAGCTTCCTCACAAAATTTGGCTCCTTCTCAAACATGCGGATCCAGTGCTCCATCCATCTCTTCCTGGTCGATTCCTGACACAACTTCTATCATTCCGAGTGCAATGATAGTGGTCCCATAAAAGGGTGAAATTTACTCGAAATCTCAATAAGTTAAACAACTAACTAGCAAAAAGATAAATCAATCATGAAAAAATGATAAATATGCAATGCATGAGATGTAGAAAATCAGTATGCATGTCTCTCATCCAGATTCCTCAACATCTTTTAAAAATATGGAGACACAGGTTTTTATTCAGTAAGTAATTTCATCATCATTTTTTAGAAAACATAACTTCTTCATAAAAATTTCATCATAAACTTTCATCATCATAGAATTACATCATTATCTTAATTAATAATATAACGTGTGGTAACGTCACAGTTCCCCATATGCACTGTGAGTACCTGCCGGTGACCGTAGTACAACTCACGTTGAAACTACGTTATCTATAGACTCGTTCTCAATGCATTGGTAAATATAACATAACATCATAAAATTCATAACGTGTACACCCACCACCGTTAGGTGTCATAACATGTTGACTTCACTCCGGCGTTCTTTAAAAAGAACCCATTCGAAGCCTGTTGACTGTTCTTTGTCAACCCAGGGGTTACCACTCCATTATTAAACACTCCAGAGTGGACAGAAGAGTTCCACCAGGATAATTTCCCATCCTGGCCTTTGGGGTCGTGACAAAATGATTTTCGTGTTATGTTTTGGAAAATGTTTCTCATGACATGTGCATATGTAGAAACTTTCATGTAAAAATGACATTTATAAATGTAATATGCAAAAATGATAAAAATGTCACATGTCATATAAGTATGCACTCAATGTATCATATAACATCACAATGTATGCTAAAAAAAATGATAATTGAAGTATGGAATGAGCGTTTATCAATAATTCATAAATAATCCATCAAGGTGTAAGTTAAAGGCCAACTTACAAACTTCTGAGGAAATTGAAATTAGCGCCGTAACTGCGTAAATCATGTGTATACTAAGTTAGGGTTAATACTCTTATGGATAGCGTCAAATTCAAGGGCTTCAAAAATTGGGTACTTACAAGAATACCCCTGGACTTTCAAAAATAATTGCCATTTAAGCCCTAAATTTTCACTAATTGCGAACGAACTCTAAATTTAACCAAATTTCATGGACTTCATATTTTTGGCATTCTAAAACCATCTATGTCCTTGGATTTTCAAAATTCAAAGTGAAACATGTCCAATTAGTCCCAACCCGTGGCATGCATCCTAATTGATACCTATGTGTATTTTCAACTATTGATTCCTATGAATACATGCATATGAGATTCTCTTTAATCACTAATGATCACTAACATCTTTAGGGAAATTATTAAGTCTAATCCTTGAGTAATAAAGTTCATCCCAACACTTAATCAAAGCTAAGAAATCATTAATCACCAATATACTTAAAACCGATTCATGCTTGAAGATCAAAACAAGATAGATTTAAAACCTATCATGGCATGCTTCTAACCACAAATTTAACCTTTCATAATCATTTTAGGATAATGATAGATCATATAAAATCATACTTAGTACATGCCATAGCTAAATTTCTATTTAAAACATTCAATCTTTCAAACCTTCCTTTAATTGACCCGGTTTTGCATTAAGCATCATAACCTTCTCAAAACTCAACCAAATTTCGTACCAACACTTGGAAACAAAGCTTGAAATGCTAGCTAAGATTGAAAGAAAGAAAACTTACAAATTTGGTGGCCTTCCAAGCACTCTAGACAAGAACACTCAAGAACTCACCAAAACTCACTTGGTTTGCACTCTTTTGATCTCTAAGAGGGGGAAATGCTCTCAAGGCTTAAGAGGATGCTTGGAGCTGTGGTGTGAGTGAAATGATAAGGGGAGGGAAGTATTTATAGGAGGCCAAGGGGTGAGGGGCGTTGGCTTGGGTGCTTGGTGATTGGGTGAAGTGGGAGGTGCTCAAATCTGGAAAATTTCCAGATTTGCTTGCATGAGCTTAGGTCAGCTTGTGCAGGGGGAATAGTGGCCTAAAACCACCATGATTTCCTCTCCACAGTTGCTACATTGATCCTAGAAGGCAGGTCTGGTCGTGGGGCATCATTTGGGTGGCAGAAAAACCATCAAACAACCCTTGAAAACAGGTGGATGGAGGTGGTTTTGTGGTGGCAGAAAATCAGTTCGGTTTTGGATGATTTTGGGCAGCAAAAATGAGTCAAAATCCTTCATGATGGTCATGAAACTTCTTGGTTATTGGGTAGAGAAGGAGGTGGCGTGGGGTGGTGGTGCAAACCATGGCAGAAGGCTGGTTCAAACTTGACTCAATCGGTTACAACACAAACTAAACCAAGGTGCACCCGGTTTGGTTCAAGGAATTGGTTTGTGCAAGCAATTTCGTCCAAGGCTCAAACTGAATTTGGGAGGGTCTCATGAGGTGTTTAAGGACCATATTAACCTTGAGGACAAATCACAAAAATGTTGGGCCCAAGGGCAAAACAGTCCAAGCATTACAAAGGGCAATGCACAAAACCGATTGAAGCATGGTTTGGGCTTGTTATGCCATTTTTCTTAATGACATGTGGGATGATTTATCTAGGATATTAACATGGTCTAATCATGATTTAAAGGAGTATTAATTCAAGAAAATTTGAATAAAAAAGTTTAAGAAAATATTAAGCATGATTAAGCTTGAAAGCATGGCTTTAAGTGCACTAACCTCAAGTATAATGGTTAATGACCTTAGCCTATTTTCAAAACTTAATTTGGGTACTTTGGGTATGATTTGGGCTTAAGGAAACCAATGGTATGGTGTATTGGTCCTTTGGTCTTGAATGATGAAATAAACCCAATCATGGCTTTGGGCCTTGTGGGCTTTAAAAGAGCCAAGTGTAGGAGTTCAAGACTTAAAGGCTTCTTGGGCTAGAATTAAAGGGGCCCCATTTCAAGATTTTTTTTTTTAGGGTTGAAAAGAAACCTCAATATCATCTAAGATGGGCTTGAAAAGGTTTGACTTGGCCTAATTGGGCCATGGGTCCATTCTATACCAAGTTTGGCCCAAAGGCCTTATGCCTTCCTTATAGTTGGACCATAACTAGTCTTGAATTCCTTAAGGCTTTGTTCAAAGTTTTCTTGGGCTTGGACCATGAATGCTCTAAAGTCTAAAAAAGCCTCACAAAAATTACTAATAGGCTAGCCTCTCTAATCCTTAGCTCATTAACACTAAGCACCATGATTAACGCTAATTCCACTATTAACCTTAATGTAAATAATTAACCCACAATTAAAAGCCTAATATAGAGTACTTAAGGTTAATTAAGGGTTAATTAAATGGGGTGTTACATCCTCCCCCCCTTAAAACAAGATTTCTTCCTCGAAATCGGGGTCAAATAAAACATGCAATGGGTAAGAGTTTGAGTGTTGACTCACCAATCGCGTTATAGCTCGGGGCTCGATGGGGGTTTCCCATCGCTATCCTCAGACACCTCGTCCTGGGTGTGGTAGTAGTATTCATCCTCTTCCGAATCATAAAAGGCGTTAACCCTCTCTTGGTGTTGTCTCCACTGCCTAATCTCCTCGTCCTCAAGCCAGGGGTCTCCCTCCTCTCGAAAGCGAGTGCGACTCGGAGAAGAGTCAGATATGTCTGATGTGTCGAGGGGAGTAGGGTCAGGAATGAGTGACTCCTGCTCGACTCTGGCTGGTCTAAAGCTACTGAGAGAGCCAATCTCATACGTCGTCTGAGCCATCTAGCCCTAGCCTCTCCCATCCAACGATTGGGGTCATAAGGCTGACGCTCCTCGTGTAGTCGTGCTCTCCTCAGATGGATGCGTCCTCTCCCATCAAAGTCAAGGATATAAGTCCTATGATGCTCTAACCTCTCCTGCTGAGCCCAAAATGTGTCAGCCATGCGGTCTAAGTGTCTCCGTCTCTGCTCTGCTCTCAGCCTCCGAAGTCGGCTGCGAGCCATAAACATTTGACAGGTGGTCCTGTCGTCATCGGCCATGTCGTAACTGAAAATGACATGAAAGGATGCAGATCATATAGGTGAAATGCCAGGGGACGCCGTGCATGAATGCGAATGCCATGATGCAATGTCAAACAAGTCACATGCCAAACAAATAAGGGTATTTGCTTCTCATGTCAGCTTCTTTTTCCCATGTGGCCTCTTCAACATCATGATTTCGCCACAAAACTTTAACCAAGGGTATTTTACGATTCCGTAGTTCCTTATCCTTCCAATCAACGATCTAAATTGGAACTTCCTCATAGGTTAGGTTGGGTTGAAGTGAAATATCCCTCATGTCAACCACGGTTGGAGTTTGCTTCTCGAAACTCTTCTTGAGAGAAGATATATGGAAAACATTGTGGATTCCTTGGAATTCAGTGGGAAGATCCAGCCTGTAAGTGACTGATCCAACTTTCTCCAGAATCTCATATGGTCCCACGTACCTTGGACTTAACTTCCCTTTCTTTCCAAACCGAAATACTCCTTTCATGGGCGATACTTTAAGATAGACCCAGTCGCCAACTTCAAACTCAAGGGTCCTTCTTCGACGATCAGCATAGCTCTTTTGCCTATCCTGGGCAGCCTTCATCCTTTCCCTTATTTGGCGGATTTGATCCTTCATCTCTTGAATAATCTCCGTACCATAGATCCTTCCTTCTCCTACTTCATCCCAGTATAAGGGAGATCTACACTTCCTTCCGTATAACGCTTCGTAGGGTGCCATTTGGATGGTTGCTTGGAAGCTATTATTGTAGGCAAATTCTATTAATGGCAAGAGCTTCTCCCATTCGTCCTTCTCTTGCAAAACACAAGCTCTTAGCATGTCCTCTAGGATTTGAATTGTCCGTTCAGTCTGCCCATCAGTCTGAGGGTGATAGGCGCTACTAAACTTCAACTTTGTGCCAAGAGCATCTTGAAGGCTTTGCCAAAAACGAGAAGTGAAACATGTATCTCGATCAGATACAATCGTCCTTGGGACTCCATGTAACCGCACTATTTCAGCAACAAACAGCCGAGTCAACTTCTCCATGGGGTCAGTATTCTTAACTGCCAAAAAGTGGGCACTTCTCGTCAAACGATCAACCACGACCCAAATAGAGTTGTTTCCTTTTGAGGTCCTTGGTAATCCAATTACAAAATCCATGGATATGTCCTCCCATTTCCATTCTGGGATTGGGAGTGGCTGTAAATCTCCAGCGGGTCTCTGATGCTCTGCCTTGACCGTTCTACAAATCGAGCATCTATTAACATAATCCGCTACATCCTTTTTTAACCCTTCTCACCAAAAGTGTTGCTTCAAATCTTGATACATTTTGGTGCTCGCTGGGTGGGCTGTGTATGGAGTCTGATGTGCTTCCCTCAGTATCTTATCCCTGATCCCTTGATCAGCTGGGATAACTTTCCGGTCTTTGTAGTATAGCAACCCATCATGTTTTAGGGTGAAACCTTCAGGTCCTTCCTTCTTCTCTATCTTCCGTCGAATTTCTACCCATTTGGGATCCTCCATCTGACGCTTTTTCACTTCTTCCCATTCCGTTGGTACAATTTCTTGTATTGCGGTTAGGGATACTTCAGCAGGAAGATCCTTAATCAACAATCTTCTCATTCTTTGCAAAAGGGACCCTACTTCGGAGGCAAGACCTGTGGAATTATCCCTTCGCGCCTTTCGACTTAGCGCATCCGCCACTATATTAGCCTTACCAGGGTGATACTTAATCTCGCACTGGTAGTCACTAATAGTTTCTAACCACCTTCTCTGCCTCATATTCAAATTTTGCTGACTAAACAAGTACTTGAGGCTTTGGTGATCAGTGTAGACTTCATACTTTGCACCATATAAATAATGCCTCCATATCTTCAAGGCGAAAACTACAGTGGCTAACTCCAGGTCATGGGTGGGGTAATTTGCTCATGGTTCTTCAGTTGTCGTGAAGCGTAGGCGACAACTCGTTCCTCTTGCATGAGCACACATCCAAGTCCTGATTTGGAAGCGTCACTAAATACTACATAGGGTTTATGAGGTTCAGGTAGCGCTAGTACCGGTGCAGTTGTGAGCCTTTCCTTGAGTTCCATAAAACTCTGCTCACACTTCTCTGTCCAGACATACCTAGCATTCTTCTTAGTTAGGGCAGCGAGGGGTCCTAACAACTTAGAGAATCCCTTCACAAATCACCGATAGTAACCAGCTAATCCCAGAAAACTTCAAATTTCATGCACATTCGTCGGTCGCTTCCAGCTTACTACAGCTTCGATTTTGCTGGGATCAACTGATACTCCTTGACTTGAAATCACATGCCCCAAGAATTTTACCTCCTTAAGCCAAAACTCGCACTTACTAAATTTGGCATACAGATGGTGTTCCTTCAACTTTTCCAATGCTGAACGGAGATGCTGCTTGTGATCTTCTTCGCTTCTTGAATAAATCAATATATCGTCGATGAATACAACAACAAAGCTATCCAGATAGGGTCTGAATACTCTGTTCATCATATCCATGAAGGTGGCCGGGGCATTGGTTAGACCAAAGGACATTACTAAGAATTCAAAATGTCCGTATCTGGTTCGAAACGCCGTCTTGGGGATATCCTTCTCCCTAATCTTGAGTTGATGATAACCAGACCTTAAGTCTATCTTAGAGAACACCGATGCTCCTTGTAATTGATCTAATAGGTCATCGATACGTGGTAACGGGTACTTGTTCTTCACCGTTACTTTGTTCAATTCCCTATAGTCAATGCACATCCTCAACGATCCATCCTTCTTCTTAACAAATAGAACTGGCGCTCCCCAAGGTGATGAACTAGGTCGAATGAAGCCCTTCTCTAGTAGCTCTTCTATTTGCTCTTTTAGCTCCTTCAGCTCTAGAGGGGCCATACGGTAAGGGGTTTTATGGACAGGGGTCGTTGTGGGTTCTAGTTCTATGGTGAACTCGATTTCTCTATCGGGGGGTAGTCAAGGTAGATCGTCAGTGAAAACCTCAGGGTATTCCTCAACTACAGGTATCCCTCGTATCTCCTTATCATCCTCATAACTTTCTGTTATGAGGGCTAAGTAGGCCGTGGCACCATTAGCGATGCACTTCCTTACCTGCAAAGCTGAAATCAAAGAGGGGGTAGCCTTCACCATCCCTCCTGTATGACGAATATGTCTACCCTCGGGCAAATCAAAGATTATCTCCTTATTTCGACAATCTATCCTAGCGTAGTGTTTGGACAGCTAGTCCATCCCTAGTATGATGTCGAACCCTAGTTGATCGAAGATGATCAGGTCAGCTTCCATCAGTCTTCCCTTTAGGGTCAGAGGACACTTCTTCAACACACGGGTGCAGATGATAGTGCTTCCGTCGGGAATCGCCACTACTATCGCTTGAGGTAATGTTTGAGTCGGCAGGTTACACGTACGCGCAAATGTTAAGGATACAAACGATTTTGTGGCACCGGAGTCAAATAAAGCGCAAGCCGTATACTCGTATATCACGATTTTTCCTAAGGTGTAATCAACTACTGAGTACTAAGTAGCTATTTAAAGAGTTAATTTCTAAAAAAGGGGTATTGAAGGAAAATACCAGTGATAACGTCTGTTCCCTCGTCCTCTGGGATTTCCTCGTTGATATCACCAGGAGTGATGGCATAAACGCTGGCTTGAACAGGTAGCTTTTGATTAGGCCTTTTGTTAGGAATGTTCTTTCCTCCTTGAACATTCTGTGGGCATTCCCGGATCATATGCCATAATTGTCCACATCGGTAGCACACTCCTAGGCCCACACGGCATTCACCACTGTGGTTCTTTCCACATTTCTTGCAGGTGACAGGTGGAGCCATTATAACACCTTTTCCCTTGTTAGCTCCTTGAATAAACCTCTTCTTAGCGTTATTCCCGCCAGCAGTGAAGGTAGAAGCCCTCTTTCTCTCGAGGTTGATCTGAGCTGTCACATTTTTCTATTCTGCCTCCGCTATTGCAGCCACATTAACTAACTTTTGGAAGTTGTGGATGCGGAATCCTGCCACATAACTGCGAATTCTAGGATTCAGCCCTGCTTGAAACTTCTGGGCTTGCATTTTCTTAGTAGCAATCAAGTGTGGGGCAAACCTTCCTAACTCCATAAACTTCGCAGCGTACTGCTCCACAGTGAGATTGCCTTGTACCAACGTGGCAAACTCCTGGGCCTTCTGAGTCTTCATTGACTCTGGGAAGAAACGATTGTCAAATTCCTCCTTAAACCTTTCCCAGGTCAAAATGGTGATATTTCCCAATTCTCTAATCAGAAGTTGCCTTTTTGTGTCCCACCAAATTCCAGCTTCACCCTGTAACAGGTGCCCCGCGTACTGTACCTTCTGTTCCCTAGTACAGCCGCTGATCTCGAAGGTCCTGTCGAGATCTAATAGCCACTTGTCAGCTTTCAGGGGTCCCTCGGTTCCCATGAAATTGGGGTATCTATATTTCAAGAACTTCTCGTAGGAACACCCTCGGTTCTGTAACACCCCGTATTTTAGTGTATTTTAATGAAGGATTATTTTAATTAATTTAATGATTGATTCTCTAGTTTTAGTATTTTGGGAGGCTTTTTAATCACTTTTATAATATTTTAAGTTGTGAAAATATTTTATTGGGCTTTCTTCTTATTAATTATTATTTCAGATTTAAATTGATCTTTGATTTAAATTGGTTCATTTATGGGTTTTAAAATTATTGTTGTTTTATTTAAAGCATTTCACTGCGTTTAATTTATTTTAATTAGTTTTGAGTTTATTTTGTTTTATTTAATTTACTGGTTTAAAAATAATGTTTTGAGGATCAGTTGTGACTCGAAAGTGGTGAGGATTGGACCTCATTTCTTTTCCCCTATCTTTTTTTTTCCTCTTTCCTTTTTCTCTTCCTTTTCTTTTCTTTTCTTTCTTTTTTTTTCTCCTTCTTCCCCGTCGGTTTCACCCAGCCCCGCGTCTCTCTCTCTCTCCTCTCTCTCACGTCCGATCGATCTTAAGCCACCAGCGCCGCCTCCGCCCGGCCGTGGCCCTCACCGCCGGCACCACCGGC
>QEOT01124315.1:441217-452736 GCA_003123785.1 Pterocarya stenoptera | reverse complement strand
TGTTTTGTAAACAAAATTGTATTATGTTGACATGTGGATTTTCAGTACTCTGATATTGTATTAAACTCTGGTACTTAGTTATTTGACTTAACCGTTCCGCTGCGTATTTTATTGTACACGTGTTGCATTGCACACACTCAGCACATGTCGATGGGGTGCGTGACCGCGTTGTCATCATCCCGGGTGTCTCGATTTCCTTGTGTGTCCATACATGGAAGTTGGGGGCGCCACAGGTTCTCAAATAGCGGGCGTTGCTGACTCTGCCTCAGGATTACTTCCTGCTGCTGCTTCATGGTTTCCGTCATTTGACGAATCGTGTTCGCCAAATCATGTCCTCCATCAAAATAACAATCCTGATCTCTGTGTGTATTAAATCCTTCAACGTTCCTTTCTTGTCTACCACGTGGCATCTTGTCTTAATCCTTCCGACTCCTGCGATGTATTCGTATCAGACCAAGTTCTAACTGCAGGATTCAAGCCAATGCAAGACTAATGATTCGAACCTATATTCTGGCATAGGGTTCCTAAGGACATGTGGGTTAACCCAGAGACGAACTGCTCTGATACCACCGTTGTGAAGCCCCCAATCCCCGCTTGGGATGGAACAGAGACTTAGAGCGTC
This sequence comes from Pterocarya stenoptera, assembly GCA_003123785.1. Lineage (NCBI taxonomy): Eukaryota > Viridiplantae > Streptophyta > Magnoliopsida > Fagales > Juglandaceae > Pterocarya > Pterocarya stenoptera. The sequence continues at coordinate 452,114 of QEOT01124315.1, read as the reverse complement.
GGGACATGCAACACAAGGTTACATACCCCCGTTCATGACAGTTAATATGCAATGCATCCTAGTATGCAATAATCGTAGCGGAAATAAAAGGTTAAAATGTAGGATATGCCAGAATAACTAAAAACATCACAACTTCATTAGAAAATCATCATGTTCAAAATACCAATGTAGCATAGACTTATATACAAAGCCATCTTATTCTCTTCATGCGTTCTAAAGCATGAAGGACTTGGGCTATATAAACATCAACATTAGATCTAGCTTCCTCACAAAATTTGGTTCCTTCTTAAACATGCGGATCCAGTGCTCCATCCATCTCTTCCTAGTCGATTCCTGACACAACTTCTATCATTCTGAGTGGAATGATAGTGGTCCCATAAAAGGGTGAGATTTACTCGAAATCTCAGTAAGTTAAACAACTAACTAGCACAAAGATAAATCAATCATGAAAAAATGATAAATATGCAATGCATGAGATGTAGAAAATCAGTATGCATGTCTCTCATCCAGATTCCTCAACATCTTTTAAAAATATGGAGACACAGGTTTTTATTCAGTAAGTAATTTCGTCATCATTTTTGAGAAAACATAACTTCTTCATAAAAATTTCATCATAAACTTTCATCATCATAGAATTACATCATTATCTTAATTAATAACATAACGTGTGGTAACATCACAGTTCCCCATATGCACTGTGAGTACCTGCCGGTGACCGTAGTACAACTCACGTTGAAACTACGTTGTCTATAGACTCGTTCTCAATGCATTGGTAAATATAACATAACATCATAAAATTCATAACGTGTACACCCACCAGCGTTAGGTGTCATAACATGTTGACTTCGCTCCGGCGTTCTTTAAAAAGAACCCATTCGAAGCCTGTTGACTGTTCTTCGTCAACCCAGGGGTTACCACTCCATTATTAAACACTCCAGAGTGAACAGAGGAGTTCCACCAAGATAATTCCCCATCCTAGCATTTGGGGTCGTGACAAAATGATTTTTCATGCTATGATTTGGAAAATGTTTCTCATGACATGTGCGTATGTAGAAATTTTCATGTAAAAATGATATTTATAAATGTAATATGCAAAAATGATAAAAATGTCACATGTCATGTAAGTATACACTTAATGTATCATATAACATGATAATTTATGCTAAAAAATGATAATTGAAGTATAGAATGACCATTTATCAATAATTCATAAATAATCTATCAAGGTGTAAGTTAGAGGTCAACTTACAAACTTCTGGGGAAATTTGAAATTAGCGTTGTAGCTGCGTAAATCATGTGCATACTAAGTTAGGGTTAATACTTTTATGGATAGGTTCAAAATCAAAGGCTTCAAAAATTAGGTATTTACAAGAACACTCCTAGACTTTCAAAAATTGCCATTTAAGCCCTAAATTTTCACTAATTGCAAACGAACTTCAAATTAAACCAAATTTCATGGACTTCATATTTTTGGCATTCTAAAACTATCTATGCACTTGGATTTTCAAAATTCAAAGTGGAACTTGTCCAATTAGTCCCAACCCGTGGCATGCATCCTAGTTGATGCCTATGTGTATTTTCAACTATTGATCCCTATGAATGCATGCATATGAGATTCTCTTTAACCACTAATGATCATTAACATCCTTAGGGACATTATTAAGCCTAGTCCTTGAGTAATCAAGTTCATCCCAACACTTAATCAAAGCTAAGAAATCCTTAATCACTAATATGCTTAAAAACGATTCATGCTTGAAGATCAAAACAAGATAGATTTAAAACCTATCATGGCATGCTTCTAACCACAAATTTAAACTTCCATAATCATGTTAGGATAATGATAGATCATATAAAAATCATGCTTAGTACATGCCATAGCTAAATTTCTATTTAAAACATTCAATCTTTCAAACCTTCCTTTAATTGACCCGGTTTTGCATTAAGCATCATAACCTTCTCAAAACTCAACCAAATTTCGTACCAACACTTGGAAACAAAGCTTGAAATGCTAGCTAAGATCAAAAGGAAGAAAACCTACAAATTTCGTGGCCTTCCAAGCACTCTAGACTGCCTTACACAAGAACACTCAAGAACTCACCAAAACTCACTTGGTTTGCACTCTTTTGATCTCTAAGAGGGGGAAATGCTCTCAGGGCTCAAGAGGATGCTTAGAGCTGTGGTGTGAGTGAAATGAGAAGGAGAGGGAAGTATTTATAGGAGGCCAAGGGGTGAGGGGCGTTGGCTTGGGTGCTTGGTGATTGGGTGAAGTGGGAGGTGCTCAAATCTGGAAAATTTCCAGATTTGCTTGCATGAGCTTAGGTCAGCTTGTGCAGGGGGAATAGTGGCCTAAAACCACCATGATTTCCTCTCCACAGTTGCTACATTGATCCTAGAAGGCAGGTCTGGTCGTGGGGCATCATTTGGGTGGCAGAAAAACCATCAAACAACCCTTGAAAACAGGTGGATGGAGTTGGTTTTGTGGTGGCAGAAAATCAGTTCGGTTTTGGATGATTTTGGGCAGCAAAAATGAGTTAAAATCCTTCATGATGGTCATGAGACTTCTTGGTTATTGGGTGTAGAAGGAGGTGGCATGGGGTGGTGGTGCAAACCATGGCAGAAGGCTGGTTCAAACTTGCCTCAATCGGTTACAACACAAACTAAACCAAGGTGCACCCGGTTTGGTTCAAGGAATTGGTTTGTGCAAGCAATTTCGTCCAAGGCTCAAACTGAATTTGGGAGGGTCTCATGAGGTGTTTAAGGACCATATAAACCTTGAGGAAAAATCACAAAAATGTTGGGCCCAAGGGCAAAACAGTCCAAGCATTACAAAGGGCAATGCACAAAACCGATTGAAGCATGGTTTGGGCTTGTTATGCCATTTTTCTTAATGACATGTGGGATGATTTATCTAGGATATTAACATGGTCTAATCATGATTTAAAGGAGTATTAATTCAAGAAAATTTGAATAAAAAAGTTTAAGAAAATATTAAGCATGATTAAGCTTGAAAGCATGGCTTTAAGTGCACTAACCTCAAGTATAATGGTTAATGACCTTAGCCTATTTTCAAAACTTAATTTGGGTACTTTGGGTATGATTTGGGCTTAAGGAAACCAATGGTATGGTGTATTGGGCCTTTGGTCTTGAATGATGAAATAAACCCAATCATGGCTTTGGGCCTTGTGGGCTTTAAAAGAGCCAAGTGTAGGAGTTCAAGACTTAAAGGCTTCTTGGGCTAGAATTAAAGGGGCCCCATTTCAAGATTTTTTTTTTAGGGTTGAAAAGAAACCTCAATATCATCTAAGATGGGCTTGAAAAGGTTTGACTTGGCCTAATTGGGCCATGGGTCCATTCTATACCAAGTTTGGCCCAAAGGCCTTATGCCTTCCTTATAGTTGGACCATAACTAGTCTTGAATTCCTTAAGGCTTTGTTCAAAGTTTTCTTGGGCTTGGACCATGAATGCTCTAAAGTCTAAAAGAGCCTCACAAAAATTACTAATAGGCTAGCCTCTCTAATCCTTAGCTCATTAACACTAAGCACCATGATTAATGCTAATTCCATTATTAACCTTAATGTAAATAATTAACCCACAATTAAAAGCCTAATATAGTGTACTTAAGGTTAATTAAGGGTTAATTAAATGGGGTGTTACAGCCTGGACATAATTGAGTGTTTCAATCATAACTTTCTACTCACATATTCGATTGATACGATTTTTAATTGGTTGAAAATTTAACTTAAAGGGCTACAACTTTATTTCGAGTAAGATTGCTAAATTATGACTCCTGGAGTGTGTACAAGACTATCAATATAAGTCCTAAAAATTAGGCGATTGTTTCAGGCAAAAATCATGGAAACATTCGGGTTTCTTTTCTATATAAGCATATCATTAGCACGAAATTAAGGGAAGATAGTCTGAGCTTTAGAGTCCGATATTCCAGAGTTTATTCTTGAAGTTTTTCAAGGAAGCGGATGTAGGGAGTAGTGGCAAGAATCGCATGTTTCATCAATCGACTCTAACGAAGAATACTAGTTTTTTTCTTTTTCTTTTTAATTTCATTATGAACTAATAAAGTTTCATCAATCGACTCCAATGAAGAATACTAGTTTTATTCTTTTTCTTTTCAATTTCATTATGAACTAATTTTATTTTATAAAGCTTTGATGTATTCTAGCATTGAACTCATAATTTATATTCTAAGCTATTTTATTTTCAATATTCTAATGATTAAGTGTTTATTCCTTGTTCTTAATGCTTGTAATTTTCTAACTAATTATCATTCGATCTATTGAATTGCAATGAGACCGAGAGGTGAGTTGTGATTAGAGCTCTAGGATTAAGCACCATTAGTTGAGTGAAAGTAGAGATACTCTACCGCGATTAGTGTGATTTTCAAGAAAAATTCAAAAAACTTAATGAGTCTCTAATTAGTTAAATTCACATAGAGATATGGAGTTACTAATTAGATATATTTTTAGTATTGTTATAGAGAAAATATTGAATAGTTAAGGAATTTTTATCATCAACTTGGGATAATTTGAATTCTATAACAAGGAAGAATAAATTGTATGAGATTTGCTAGGTGAAATCAAACGCTTTAGATCTGTTCTTATTATCTTTAAAAATCTAAAATTTAATACACTTTTTTCAATTTAGTTTATAATCCATCCTTCAAATTTCAGTTTTCCAAATAGTAATTAATTTAGTAAATTTCAATACTCAATAGCATAATTAATCTCTGTAGGTTCGACATCCATTTTCTTTTAAAATACTTTACTACTTGTTACGATTCTATGCACTTACAAATATTTTTATGCAAACAGTATATAGCTTTTAAAATTCTAGCTGCCATTGATTTTTTCTTTGTGAGCATCCTCCATACTTGTTTAGCTAATAGTGCTAGCTTGAAAGTCAACAAGTCTCTAAAACCAAGGCCTCCTTCCCTTTTGCTCGAGTTAAGACTCTTCCAATTTTTCCAATGTACTTTGGCAGTTTCGTCTTGAGAACCCCACCAGAAATTTGATATCATTGAATTGAGCTTGTTACAAAGAAGCTTAGGTAATAGAAAGACATTCATGCTATATGTTGGAATTGCTTGAATAACAGCCTTGAGCAATATCTCCTTTCCAGCTTGTGAGAGGAATCTTGTTTTCCAATTTCCAATTCTTTTACTTACCCTTTCGAGTATGCCTTGGAATTCTCTTACCTTAGACCTACCTATGAGGGCCCAAATATTTCTCTAAGTTGGATGAATCTTTTAAAACAGCCACCTGTTTTATATATTTTCTTGTTGGTAGTCTAGTATTTTTACGGAAAAACAAAGTTGTCTTCTCTCTATTGAGTTTCTGTCCAGATGCTTGCTCATATCCAGCTAGAATCTAGTTCAATCCCAGCCACTCCTTCATCTTTGCTTGACAAAATGGCAAACTATAATCTGCAAAAAACACATGATTCATCTTTACTCTCCCTCTAGCCAAAGGAACCCCTGAAATAATACCTCTCATTTCTACCTCCTAAAGCTGTGTAGTTAATGCTTCAGCACATATTATAAACAAAAAGGGGGATAGAGGGCATCCTTGTCTTAATCCCCTTGAAGTTTTAAATACTTCTTGTGGAACTCCATTGAGAAAAACTCAGAATGAAGATGAACTTATACATCTTTGAACCAAATCTGTCCAACTTTCATCAAATCCCAATCTCAGCATTGTTTTCTTTAAAAAACACCATTATATCCTATCATATACTTTACTCATGTCCAATTTTAATGTCATGTATCTTTTTTATCCATGCATCGTTGTTCTCATTGTGTGAAGTATTTCATTTGCAGCTAAGATGTTGTCAGAAACAAGTCTCCCTGGGACAAAGGTGATTTTGTGAAATCACTGTTGACAAGATCTTCTTTTCTCTATTAGCCAACATTTTTGTGATCATCTTGTATAAAACATTACACAGACTTATTGGTCGATATTCTGACAAATTCTGTGAGTTTTGAGATCTTTGGTATCATCACAAGGTATGTAAAATTAATGGCTGCCATGTCTTGGTCAGAATTTAAAAACGTTAAGATTGCTTGACTTACTTGTTCTCCGACCACTGACCAATTTATTTTATAAAAAAAGGCCCCGTACCCATCTGGTCCAGGTGCTTTATATGGACCCATTTGGAACATAGCATTATCGATCTCTTCTTTACTGAAAGGTAAAAGCAGTTCATCATTCATGGCCTGAGTGACCTTTCTGGGAATTGCATTGAGAAAGTCATCTATGTTGCTTGGCTGAGATGATGTAAACAGACCTCTATAATAATCAGTCAAGAACTTCCCAATTAAGTTAGGATCTGAATGTTTTACCCCATTCTCATATGTGATATACTTTATGGTATTCCTCTTCTTTTTCTGAGTGGCACACAAATGATAGTATCTAGTATTTCGATCCCCTTGTTGTAGCCATGTAACTTTGCTCTTTGTTTCCATGTCAAATGGTCCCTTTCCAACATATCTTCAATTTCCTTTTGCAATTGTTTGACTTGTTGCACAGTTTCTACTGTTTTTTACTGCTGCACTTCCTTCAATGTTTCCATTTTCTGTGTCAATCTTCCTTTTGAGTCATATTCCTTCCTATAGCTCCATTTCTTTAATTCCCTCATGCATCCTACCAATTTCTGTTGAATTGTTCCTAATCCCTCTATCTGATTCACATCCTACTGCCAAGCATTCGAAATAATTTCCTCACAATCAGAGTATGTTGACCCTCTGTCCTCATACCTGTTACGGGATTTGATTTGTGATGTTACGGGATTTGCTTTGTACTATTTTAGGGATGTTTTCCTTTATATCTAGATTGTATATAGGAGATAATCTCTATGTAAATAACGTTGGAAATACTTACCTTGTATAGCATTTAGGCGCTGGAAATCAGGCAATTACTATGTAACTCTCTTCTATATAATGAAAGCAAACCCTATGGAAAGGGCATTCAGACCAATTTGACATGGTACTAGAGCCCCTACTCTGTTTTCAGTCTTTGTGGTCTTAATCTCTGGTGTGCGATTTCCATCGCTGTTTGTGAGGGTTTGTGAGTTCTCGGTGGGAGAAATTTTTTTTTCCTATTTCCGCAAGTTTTTCTGGTTCCTGGTTAAGAGTCGGAGCTCTCTGTCGTGTTCATCATTTCTGAGTTTGCCATTTCGTTGGCCGTCGGAGCTCTGTCGGCGTTGTAAGTCCTGTTTCTTGTTGCGGACTCCCTATTCCGGTGTATCTGTGGTGGTTGGTGCTCTCTGTGGGTGGCTGTGTGCGTGTCGGTGTTCTCTGTGGCAGTCGGCAACTCTGTGGGTGGCTGGGTTTCTTCTGGTGTGGTCGACGAAGGGCACGGCTTCTCCTAGTCCTTGCTCTGCTGCGCCATTTTCACACACGGCAAGTATTTCGAATTGTGGGTAATTGTGTTTGGGCCCCGTGTTTGATCCGAGACTTATTTTTGCTGGTTGTGTGTTTCGGCCCTTTTTGTTATTTGAATTTGGACCTGCTTTGACTTCGGCTTGCTGTTTCTTTGGTTGCTGCTTGGGCTTTTATTTTCTTTAGTGCCTTTTATCATGTCTCTTGAGAATACTATTATTCGATTTACTGGAAAGAATTTTTCTACGCGGGCCTTTCAATTTAAAATGTTCTTGAAAGGGAAATAATTATCAAATCATCTTGATAGTTCCGTTCGAATTCCCACTGATGAAAAGAAATTTGCCCAATGGGATATCAAGGATGCTAAGGTGATCTCCTGGTTACTGGGGACGATTGAGCCCCATCTTGTTACCAATCTTCGATGTTTTACGACGGCTCAGGCTATGTGGGACTACCTGAATCGTATTTATCAACAAGACCACAGCGCTCGGAAATTCCAATTGGAGTTGGAACTTAGCAATTACAATCAAGGTAATCTGACCATTGAGCAATTTTATTCTGGTTTTATTAATCTTTGGAGCGAGTATTCTGCTATTGTGCATGCTAAGGTTCCCGCTGTGGCACTCACGGCTCTTCACGCAGTTCATGCTGAGAGTCAACGTGATCAGTTTTTTATGAAACTTCGACCTGAGTTTGAGCCTGTTCGAGCTGGTTTATTGAACCGTAATCCGGTTCCTTCTTTGGATCTTTGCTTAGGCGATTTATTACGTGAAGAACAGTGGTTATCCACTCAGATGGGTATGACTTTTGAGGTCTTTTCTGAGGCTGTGAATGTAGCTTATGCAGCCCAAGGGAGAGGACGGAACAAGTTGCAGTGTTTTAGTTGCAAGGAGTTTGGCCATATTGCTCGCAACTGTTCTAAGAAAGTTTGCAATTACTGCAAGAAAGAGGGTCATATCATCAAAGGCTGTCGTGTGCGGCCTCAGAATCGCCACTCCCAGGCCTTTCAAGCTGCTGTTCAGTCGTCGTCTTCTTCTACGCCTTCCACTGTAAGCTCTGATTCATCTGTTCTCACACCTGCCATGGTTCAACAAATGATTGTGTCTGCTTTTACGGCTTTGGGCCTACAAGGTACAGATCCTACTTCCACTTCTTCTTGGATTGTTGATTCGGGTGCCTCTAATCATATGACTGGTAGTACGACTAGTCTCCATGGTGTTCGTAAGTATGGAGGTGCGCAAACTATTCAGATTGCTGATGGCAGTACACTTCCCATTACTGTTGTTGGTACTTTGGGTTCTTCATTTCGAAATGTTTTTGTCTCTCCTGGATTATCTACCAATTTGATTTCTGTTGGACAATTAGTGGATAATAACTGTGATGTTCATTTCTCTCGTGGTGGTTGTCTTGTGCAGGATCAGGTGTCGGGGACGGTGATCGCGAAGGGGCCTAAAGTGGGACGTCTATTTCCTTTACAGTTTTCTATTCCTAATATTGTTTCTTTTGCTTGTACGGCTACTGCCAATAATAATGAAGTATGGCATAAGAAATTGGGTCACCCCAATTCTGTTGTCTTGACTCATCTTTTGAAACATGATTTTTTGGGCAATAAAGAATCTTTTTCTTCGTCTCCTGTATCTTTTGATTGTGCTACTTGTCGTCTTGGTAAAAGTAAAACATTACCTTTTCCTGTGCATGGTAGTCGCGCTTCTACTTGCTTTGAGATTGTGCATACTGATGTTTGGGGTGTCAGTCCTATTATTTCTCATGGGCAGTATCGTTATTTTGTGACGTTTTTCAATGATTACAGTCGATTTACTTGGATCTATTTTCTCCGTTCTAAAGCTGATGTGTTCTCTGTTTTTCAAAAATTTGTTGCACTTGTCGAGACACAGTTCAGTACTTGTATCAAAACCTTACGCTCCGACTCAGGGGGGGAATACATGTCTCATTCCTTTCAGACTTATCTTCAGCAAAAAGGGATTATTTCTCAATGTTCTTGTCCTTATACTCCTCAACAAAATGGAGTCGTTGAGCGTAAGAATCGTCATCTCTTAGATGTTGTTCGTACTTTGTTGATTGATTCATTTGTACCTTCTAAGTTCTGGGTAGAAGCTTTATCTACTGCTGTTTATTTGATCAATCGTTTGCCTACTGTCACTCTAAATTATGATTCTCCCTATCTTCGATTATTTGGCATATCTCCTGAGTATCAATCCTTCCATACTTTTGGGTGTGTTTGTTTTGTTCATCTGCCACCTATTGATCATCACGAGCTCGCTGCCCAGTCTGTCACATGTGCTTTTATGGGATACAGTCCTACTCAGAAAGGATTTGTTTGTTATGATGCTCATGCAAACAAATTCCGGATCTCCCGGAATGTGATTTTCTTTGAAAATCAATATTTCTTTCAGTCTCAGGTTATTTCTGATCCTCCTATTACTCTTCTACCCGCTTTTGATGATGTACCTTCTTCTATTGAGCGATTTAAACCAGGTATGGTGTACCATAGACGTCCTCCTTCAGCGCCTCTTCTAGACACTGATCCGTCATCTGATTCTACGCTTCCGATACCTCGGCGCTCCACCCGGGTTATACATCCACCAGATAGGTATGGTTTTTCTCATACCTCGCTTACTGCTACTCTCGATACTGTTTCTGTTCCTCACTCTTATACTCAGGCAGCCACCCAAGCATGTTGGCAGCAGGCCATGCAAGAAGAAATCCAAGCTCTTCAAGACAATCACACTTGGGATCTTATGACTTGTCCCTCTGGTGTCAAACCTGTAACACCCCATTTAATTAACCCTTAATTAACCCTAAGTACTCTATATTAGGCTTTTAATTATGGGTTAATTATTTACATTAAGGTTAATAGTGGAATTAGCGTTAATCATGGTGCTTAGTGTTAATGAGCTAAGGATTAGAGAGGCTAGCCTATTAGTAATTTTTGTGAGGCTTTTTAGACTTTAGAGCATTCATGGTCCAAGCCCAAGAAAACTTTGAACAAAACCTTAAGGAATTCAAGACTATTTATAGTCCAACTATAAGGAAGGCATAAAGCCTTTGGGCCAAACTTGGTATAGAATGGACCCATGGCCCAATTAGGCCAAGTCAAACCTTTTCAAGCCCATCTTAGTTGATATTGAGGTTTCTTTTCAACCCTAAAAATTTGGAAATGGGACCCCTCTAATTCTAGCCCAAGAAGCCCTTAAGCCTTGAACTCCTACACTTGGCTCTTTTAAAGCTCACAAGGTCCAAAGCCATGATTGGGTTTATTTCATCATTCAAGACCAAAGTCCCAATACACCATACCATTGGTTTCCTTAAGCCCAAATCATACCCAAAGTACCCAAATTAAGTTTTGAAAATAGGCTAAGGTCATTAACCATTATACTTGAGGTTAGTGCACTTAAAGCCATGCTTTCAAGCTTAATCATGCTTAATCTTTTCTTAAACTTTTTTATTCAAATTCTCTTGAATTAATACTCCTTTAAACCATGATTA
>QEOT01124315.1:369801-431979 GCA_003123785.1 Pterocarya stenoptera | reverse complement strand
AAAGAGTGCAAACCAAGTGAGTTTTGGAGAGTTCTTGAGTGTTCTTGTGTAAGGCAGTCTAGAGTACTTGGAAGGCCACGAAATTTGTAAGTTTTCTTCCTTTTGATCTTATCTATCATTTCAAGCTTTGTTTCCAATTGTTGGTACGAAATTTGGTTGAGTTTTGAGAGGGTTATGTTGCTTAATGCAAAATCGGGTCAATTAAATGAAGGTTTGAATGATTGAATGTTTTAAATAGAAATTTAGCTATGGCATGTACTAAGTATGATTTTATATGATCTATCATTATCCTAACATGATTATGGAAGGTTAAATTTGTGGTTAGAAGCATGCCATGATAGGTTTTAAATCTATCTTGTTTTGATCTTCAAGCATGAATCGGTTTTAAGCATATTGGTGATTAAGGATTTCTTAGTTTTGATTAAGTGTTGGGATGAACTTGATTACTCAAGGACTAGGCTTAATAATGCCTCTAAGGATGTTAATGATCATTAGTGATTAAATAAAATCTCATATGCATGCCTTCATAGGGATCAATAGTTGAAAATACACATAGGCATCAACTAGGATGCATGCCACGGGTTGGGACTAATTGGACAAGTTTCACTTTGAATTTTGAAAATCCAAGTGCATAGATAGCTTTAGAATGCCAAAAATATGAAGTCCATGAAATTTGGTTTAATTTGGAGTTCGTTTGCAATTAGTGAAAATTTAGGGCTTAAATGGCAATTTTTGAAAGTCTAGGGGTATTCTTGTAAATACCCAATTTTTGAAGCCTTTGATTTTGACCCTATCCATAAGAGTATTAACCCTAACTTAGTATACACATGATTTACGCAGTTACGGCGCTAATTTCAATTTCCCTAGAAGTTTGTAAGTTGGCCTCTAACTTACACCTTGATGGATTATTTATGAATTATTGATAAATGCTCATTCCATACTTCAATTATCATTTTTTTTAGCATAAATTATCATATTATATGATACATTGAGTGCATACTTACAGAAAATGTGACATTTTTATCATTTTTGCATATAACATTTACAAATGTCATTTTTACATGAAAGTTTCTACATATGCACATGTCATGAGAAACATTTTCCAAAACATAGCACGAAAATCATTTTGTCACGACCCCAAAGGCCAGGATGGGGAATTATCCTAGTGGAACTCCTCTGTCCACTCTGGAGTGTTTAATAATGGAGTGGTAACCCCTGGGTTGACGAAGAACAGTCAACAGGCTTCGAATGGGTTATTTTTAAAGAACGCCGGAGCGAAGTCAACATGTTATGACACCTAACGCTGGTGGGTGTACACGTTTTGAATTTTATGATATTATGTTATATTTACCAATGCATTAAGAACAAGTCTATAGACAACGTAGTTTCAACGTGAGTTGTACTACGGTCACCGGCAGGTACTCACAGTGCATATGGGGAACTGTGACGTTACCACACGTTATGTTATTAATTAAGATAATGATGTAAGTCTATGATGATGAAAGTTTATGATGAAATTTTTTATGAAGAAGTTATGTTTTCTAAAAAATGATGACGAAATTACTTACTGAGTAAAAACCTGAGTCTCCATATTTTTTTAAAAGATGTTGAAGAATCTGGGTGGGAGATATGCATACTGATTTTCTACATCTCATGCATTGCATATTTATCATTTTTCATGATTGATTTATCTTTGTGCTAGTTAATTGTTTAACTTACTGAGATTTCGAGTAAATCTCACCCTTTTATGGGACCACTATCATTCCACTCGGAATGATAGAAGTTGTGTCAGGAATCGTCCAGGAAGAGATGGATGGAGCACTGGATCCGCATGTTTGAGAAGGAGCCAAATTTTGTGAGGAAGCTAGATCTAATGTTGATGTTTATATAGCCCAAGTCCTTCATGCTTTAGAACGCATGAAGAGAATAAGATGGCTTTGTATATAAGTCTATGCTACATGGGTATTTTGAACATGATGATTTTCTAATGAAGTTGTGATGTTTTTAGTTATTCTGGCATATCTTACATTTTAACCTTTTATTTCCGCTGCAATTATTGCATACTGCTAGTTGCATACTAGGATGCATTGCATATTAACTGTCATGAACGGGGGTATGTAACCATGTGTTGCATGTCCCGACGCTCTAAGTCTCTGTTCCATCCCAAGCGAAGATTGGGGGCGTCACAAAACCTATTGGTTGTAAATGGGTATACTCAGTCAAGTTTCGGTCTGATGGCTCACTGGACCGATATAAGGCCCGTCTCGTGGCCCTTGGGAACCGACAGGAGTATGGTATTGATTATGAAGAGACATTTGCACCTGTTGCTAAAATGACTACTGTACGGATTATCTTGGCTCTTGCTGCATCACAAGGGTGGTCTCTCCGGCAGATGGACGTGAAGAATGCTTTTCTACATGGGGATTTGAAGGAAGAAATTTATATGTCTCCACCTCCTGGCATCTTTACTACACCTTCCTCAGAGGTTTGTCGGCTATGCCGATCTTTGTATGGTTTGAAACAAGCTCCGCGTGCATGGTTTGATAAATTTCGCTCCACTTTGCTTGCTTTTCACTTTACTCAGAGTCAGTTTGATTCCTCTCTGTTTCTTCGCAAGACTTCTGTAGGAATTGTATTGCTTCTAGTATATGTTGACGATATTGTGATTACTGGCTCTGATACTGAGTTACTTAAGCAATTACAACAGCACCTCAAGACCTCTTTTCACATGAAAGATCTTGGTCCCTTGCAGTACTTTCTTGGCCTTGAGGTCCAAATTACTCCGACTGGTACATTGTTACATCAGCACAAATACACAGAGGAAGTAATTTCATTAGCTAGTCTCTAATTGGGTAATTCTGTTCTTACTCCCTTGGAGGTAAATCTTAAGCTTCGTCAGGAGGAAGGCGAGCTTCTATCAGATCCATCCTTGTATCGGCAACTGGTTGGGAGTTTGAACTACTTGGCGATTACTCGTCCTGACATTTCTTTTGCTGTGCAGCAGGTCAGTCAATTTATGCAGGCCCCTCGACACCTTCACCTTGCCGCTGTTCGCCGCATTATCCGATATCTGAAAGGCACCTCTCCACGCGGGTTGTTCTTTCCTAAGGAATCTTCCTTACAGTTGGTAGGATATAGTGACGCTGACTGGGCCGGATGTGCAGATACTCGTCGCTCTATTACTGGTTGGTGCATGTTTTTAGGCAATGCACTCATTTCTTGGAAGAGTAAGAAGCAAGACAGAGTTTCCAAGTCCTCCACAGAGTCTGAATATTGTGCTATGTCTTCCACCTGCTCTGAGATCACATGGCTTCGTAGGTTATTGGGTGAACTTGGTTTTCCTCAGCTTCATTCCACTCCTCTTCATGCTGATAATACCAGTGCTATTCAGATCGCTGCTAATCCTGTCTTCCATGAGCGTACGAAACATATCGAAGTCGACTGTCATTCCATACATGAATCCTTTGACAGACATGTGATTACACTTCCTCACATTTCCACCGAACATCAAACTGCGGACATCTTCACTAAAGCTCTTTCTCGGCACCGGCATTAATTCTTGGTTGACAAATTGATGCCTCTTGATCTACCAGCATCAATTTGAGGGGGGATGTTACGGGATTTGATTTGTGATGTTACGGGATTTGCTTTGTACTATTTTAGGGATGTTTTCCTTTATATCTAGATTGTATATAGCAGATAATCTCTATGTAAATAATGTTGGAAATACTTACCTTGTATAGCATTTAGGCGCTGGAAATCAGGCAATTACTATGTAACTCTCTTCTATATAATGAAAGCAAACCCTATGGAAAGGGCATTCCGACCAATTTGACAATACCTGCATACATACCTATGTTTCATTTTCATCTCCTGCTGCATTTGTAATGAGATTAATATAGGACAATGGTCAGATGTTGAAGATGCCAACACTTGAACCTCACCGTTACCAAATTCTGCACACCAATCAGAAGTTGCTACTGCTCTATCAAGTTTTTCCTTTGTGAAAGAGTGATCAAGTCTGTTATTAGCCCATGTAAAATTGCCTTTTTGAAAACCCACATCATTAAGCTTATAATATGTGAGCACATCCTAAACCTTTCCATTTGCTTTTCTTCTCTTCTAGCTCCCCCATACTTCTCACTTTGATATAGGATTTCATTGAAATCTCCTATACAAAGCCATTCTGGGATTTTGCATTTTCAAATAATAGACTCCATCCATTGTTTATTATTTTTGTTTCAGGATCCCCATAGAAGCAGGTTAACATCCATGAAAAAGCCCTTTTGATCAATCCATGCATTAACATGTCTGTTTAAGTATGTATGAATTCTGAGTCTTGTTTCCTCATCCCATAACACAGCCAAACCACCACTTTTTCCTACTCCATCCACTATGAATAAACATTTAAAACCCAAATTGCATCTAATCCTCTCCATCTTATATTTTTGTATCTTAGTTTCCATAAGAAACAAGATACTAGGCTTCTGGATCTTAACCAAATGGCTAAGATTCCTAATTGTCCAAGGGCTGCCAAGCCCTCAGCAGTTCCAACTTAGTAGCCTCATTTCTCCCGGCGAGGTTAATTAAAAGCCTCCACCGATACATTGACATCAGGTGCCATGACCTGTTTTTCACCTCTTGCATCTTGATTGTTCTCTAAGGCAAATAAAATGTTTTCTTCCTCGGTTTTTCTTTTTCTGGTAGCATGAGGATTAACAGGCACCATATCTACATTAACTTGTCCCCTTGCCCTTCTCTTACACTTATTAACACTTGCCCCATATGCTTGTTGTAATTTATTATTGTTCAACTGATCTTCTACAGAATCTAGCCTGACTTCATTTTGTTTCTCTGCTAGAGCTGCTATTATATCTGAAGTAGATTCCTTGTGGGTATTATGTTGTGTTTCCACTGTCAACAAAGGTATGTCTTCTGAGCTGTTTAGCTTTCTGTCATAGCCACTATCCTGCATAGCTGAATCTTGTAACACCTTCCTCATCCCCTTTCCTCCTGCTTTTTCAATCTCTTATGTTTCTTTTATTTTCAACTTCCCTAAACTTTGCTGCCCTTCTGACCCATAACTAGGTATACTTGATATCAATTTTCCAGAACTACTTCCATAACTAGAATTAGTTCCTGAACTGGTTGAACTAGGGCCTAAAATTGCTACTCTTAGCCATGATCAAAACTAAGTGGCACTTGTATCTCCAGATAAATCAGGCTTGTTATATTTGCCAGCACAACCACTCGAACCATGCATAATAACCCCACAATTAAAAAAAAACCTAGGTAACCTTTCATATTTAAATTGCACAAACTTTCTTTGACCTAGTAATTCCACTACTTTTCCTCTTGCTAATGGTTTCATCTGGTCTATTTCAATTAAAACCCTTAACCATTTTCCCCAGCAATCTTCATTGTAATCAGCATCCACTTGAAGAACTGTGCCTATAGTAGATCCAATTCTATTTCCTACCTCTTTGTTCATGCATCCTAAAGGTAGATTATGTAATTGGACCCACAAATTGGTGTGAGTAAACTGGAGTTCAGTAGGAGGGGTGAAGCCCTTAAACCTCTTTAAGCAGATTAAATTCATATCAAACATCCAAGGTTGTCCCTCCCATATCCTGCTTAGTTCAGCTTCTGATTGGAATTCAAAGATATAGAGGTTCTCTCTCACTTCAATAATTTTAATATCATCATAGAATTTCCAGACCTTGGACATGGTGTTTTTGATAGCCTCTCGGCTTATTTTTTTTGTCTGCTATTAGTTTACCCATCAGACATAGTTTACCTCTTTCCATAATGAGTTCGATATCTTTCTCAATAATCATGACAACTTCAACTTTTTCTTCCTCTGTTAATGATAATTTGTTCCATACTTCTGCTAAAGCATCTGCCAACCTTGTTCTTGTTTCAATTCTAACTCAACAGCAAATAATTGCCATCCACCGCTTGCCCTTGGCAAACAAGCCCGAAAGTGAAGGATACTTTTCCACCGCGCTAGAGACCTCTAGACTCGAGAGGAAACCCTCTTTTCCAATTCTACTTATCTTATGTTAATTAATAATCAAATTATAATTAAATTATTATTAAATAAAAAATTATAATTAAATTTTCATAAATTTTTCTTATAAAAATTACCTTAGAGAGAGTCTCAACGGGAGAAGAAAGAAATTAACATAAATTATTCAATGGATGGGAACAGTAACTATACAATTATGTAAAATTACTGTAGCTTGTAAGCAAAAAAGTTGCCTTTGCCTCTTCTAATGTAGACAATTTTATAGGATTGTTTACTAAATTTTTATTTGCATTTACATGTGGTTATACCAATGCTAATGCTCTTAGTCGTGGTCTATGAGAGCTGGGATGTAGGCAGGCAATTTCTTCTTCAGTTGAGCTTCCGGGATCGTCGCCATTGGAGAAAGAGGTGGGAGACAACGACTTGCAAGTTCGACACGGCAGTGTGGCAGAGCTGGGTTGGCGGAGCCTTGAGTTTCAGAACTGGGGAGAGAGAGAGAGAGAGAGAGAGAGAGAGAGAGAGAGAGAGAGTTGGCGTGAGGGGCTTGGGAAAAACAGAGAACCAAGCTTGAGTAAGGGATGGTCGTGGCTGAAGTTGGTCTTCTCTTCACGGTGCAGGGCATCCATAGCAGAGTTGGTTTCACGATGGCAGATCCAACATAGGACAAGTGTAAGAGCTTGGGATAGAAATAGAGAATGAGGCACAGGGGGGTTTATTAGAATTCATGACCGTATCAGGAAGTTTTGTATGGATTACTCGACAGATAATAACATCCTTACACCTTCTTTTTTTTATTATTTTACTATTTAAAATTTTTTTAATATTTTTTTACATTTGCTATTTAAATTTAGATTAAAAATTCTAAAACATAATCAAAGTCAATGTTTATAAAATTAAATTCATTTTTAATTAAATTACACAATTACGTTAGTTAATTAAATTTATTTTCTTCTAGATTATACAAGAAGCTCATATTTTGAGATTTTTAATTTAAATTTAAATAGCAAAAAGAATAAGAAAATAGCTGAATAAAAAATGTGTAAGTGTATCATTACTGTTAGTCATAGCAATGGTTCATTGGTTATGCAAGGAAAGTCCTCCTTTGGGAAGCAGATGGTGCATTTAGGGCTTGACCCAAATACTAGGGATGTGATTATGGAAGCCTATTCTCCGAAGTATGTTGCCAGGAAAGTGCAGGTATAGCAGCATTTCTTGCTACGAAAGTATAAAATAGTAGCTGCCATAAAAAGAGATACTAGTAAAAAATTGATATTTGTAGTCATAGAGTAGGCATCCTGCATATTTAAAAAAATAAATAAATAAATAAATATGAAATTTAAATTAAAAAATTAATGATATACCCCACTTATTTTTAAAAAGAGTGATGTTTAAATAACTCTTACTCCACAATAAAAGGGGAAAGATGAGCTGACAGCGATTTGCGGAACGAACATGGCCCCTTTGGGGTGGAAGGGATATGAATCATGATTTGGATGGAAATACTGGTACATTTCAGAAGTGTCGAACGATATAGTATTTCACATGACTTTATAAATGCGAACGTTTTTACAAGCTATTTTATAAACTTCCTCCACAGGATTTACATAATAATTTCGGACTCTCTCATCATCCTCCTGCTTTACTCTCTCTACCAAAAATAATGATAAAGAGAGCTGTGCAAAGTTGCAAACAGTCGGCAAACCTATAGAATCAACCATATACCAACAGAGCAAGCATTGTTCTTAAAATTCATCAAGTTATGCACATCGCAAAATACAATCTCTTCACTACGATTTACCTTTAAAAATGTCTATCTAGAATACTATATTTTGTCTCCTTTCAATTCCACTCCATCACCACATCTGTCAGAGCTCCCAGGTTTGGCATCTTTCCTTTCCAAGTCTTCAAGACTTTCATTTACTTTTGGGCCTTCAATGTCCATTGCATCTTCATTTGAATCGTACTTAACCACTTGTTCCTTGGAATCATCTTCATTTGAATCGTACTTAACCACTTGTTCCTTAACCACTTGTTCCTTGGAATCATCTTCATTTGAATCGTACTTAACCACTTGTTCCTTGGAATCCAAGGAATCATTACTTCGGCCAGAGGATATGGTCTCCGTAATAACTGACATCTTTTCAACTCCCGTGGAACAACTTGATTCATCGTCAGAACAGTTGGATTCCTCTGTGATTTCCCTTTCTAACCCTGCCGATGCATTGGCTCGAGATACTCTTGATCCTTTCCGGGAAAGTGCATGTTTTATGCCACGAGCAGATTTCCCAGCGTGTTTTAAAAAACTCTTAGCCATATTTTTCATATTTCCTTTGCTTGGGCTTTCTGGATCGCTCCCTGGACTTGCATCGTCTTCCTTGGGATTCTTATCAGATGCAGGCCCACAATTGTTGTCTTCCAAAACCAACTTCACACCAATCTCCTTCTCGTTGACTTCCCTAAGATTAGCATGTGGCAACTCAACAGGTTCCATGCAGCTGCCTGTTTGATCCTCCTTTCTGGGACCCCTGTGAAATACAGAACCAATCTTCCTTAGGCCTCTCTGAACTGATTTCATTGGATTCTTATCGTCAGGGTTTTCATCAGTGCTGCTGGTGTCATTGTTAGGGGACCCAGATGCTGCTGCACTAGAGCCATTCATGGAACCATTAGGCTCCCCGTGAACTTCAGTATCAACGAGTCGACTCTTTCCTTTTCTAGGCTCCCATGTTTGCGAAACTTCGCTTCCCGGGTGATGAACCCATATCCCAGTATCTGCTTGCCCTTCGATATCAATGGGCTCAAAATTATCTACCACTCTTGGAGACTTTTCCGATGATAAAGATGAGAAAGTAGCTTTAATGGCAGTCTCACCCGTAAAGGAACTTATTTTATCTTCCATGTTCAATGTCTCCTCATCAAATGGATGATCATCCCCCTGTCAATATTATGCCTCAGACTCGTATTAAAATATTAACCGGACACTTTAGCTACCCATGGAAGCATTAAATTTTGATTTACAAAGTAATTTGAGCCCAACTCTAGCAATTACAAATTTACAAGGGAAAAAACGGTACCTTTTTATTGTCTTCAAGTACAGTAATTGCTAGATGCAACCTCCCCATTTTAACATTCTGAAGAGGCAACCACAAGTCATGTCTCTGGCCATCCCGAAGATCACCGATGTTCACAGAACAGTCTCTGTGAATCAGAGAAGGGTCAGTATGTCCAATAAATAATACAAGTTGGAAGAAAATACATAAAGTAAATGCTAGGAAGCAATAGAAGAAAATACTGTTTCATATTTTTTTTAAAAAACTTAAAATAGTGCCTGGCGCGATCTACTCATATGTACATCACAATAGCTCGGTAGCATACCCAAGTGTGTCATCAACAAAACGGTCCTTGTCACGAACTTCAATACAAAGGATATTAGGCGACTCCCATGTAATAATGGGGATCTTAAACTCCTCATGCCATCTTGGAGCCAGAGTTTTCTTCTGCGTCTTAGTCCTGAATCTGTAAGGGCCTAATTGGCCTTTCATGTATGGATCGGCCAATCCTGAAATAGCTCCCATTTATACTCAAACTTATAAGACTCCCTGCATATAAATAAGAGTATACTAATGAACTAACATCCTAGAAGAAAAGGTACTAACCATTTAGATCCGATGGCTTCATGTCGGATGCTTCAACAACTTCAACTTTAGCATAAGCAATAGGCTCCTTCTCATCCATTGAGAACCAATTTTCTGGCATTCAAATCAACACATACTTGATAATTTAGAAAGATTTAGCATACGTGTGCAATGAAACAGAGAAGGATATGGCACTGCAGAACTATGATCATACTAATAAATTTACCAATATCATAAAAAATAAGATAAAAAAGGAAAAATTATAGCAGACAGGTACAGTATGGTGTATACACATTTATGGATTCTGATTTTTTTCCCTTTCTTTCTGAGCGATGATAAATTAGTTTGTTGAAAGTGATTATAGAAGCATGAGAAACAGAAGCCAGCAAAATGGCCTCTAAACCATATGGTGTGGTTGGAATAACTTTTATGTTTCTCAGAGGGAAGATAATGTGCATCAGGAAATAAGCTAAATTTTTGTTCAACACAAAAGTAAGGAGATTTTACTGCACTCAATACCTAGAAGAACACTTGCTTCTGGTCCTAAATTAGACATCTATCTCCACTTTCCAGAATGGTCTACATTTCTCAAGTGACACAAGTATATCTAAAACTCGTAGAAGTGCCACCGGCTGATGTAAAGTGTGTTTATTTATTAAGATCCCTGCATTTATGAACTTTCATCTATTGTGGGAAAAAAGAGAGTTACAAATTAAGATGAAATAGGAATTAAGGGTGAGAATGTTACGAAGTTCTTCGGAAAACACTAAAACCATGGCAAATGATGCTATTAATGGAGACGTATAAAGTGGAGATATTTAATATAGTTATCAAAAAGTGATGAACCATGCCTACAAAAGCATGTGTTAAGCTCAACTGAAAGATATATCTTAGGTAAACAACCTGGCTGTGGTGCGGCAAATTTCTCCATGTCAACAACCAGCATATTAGGCTGCAAGTATTTCCAACATTTAGATAGTAATTCCAAAACAAATGTCCTGACATAAGATTAAACTAATAAAAACTGAGTTCTAATAAGTTAATGCTGTTCACCAGTAATATGTCTCACAAGGGAAACGAAAATTTGTAACAGTGTGCAGCAATAGTAAATAAACTGGCAAAATAAAAGAGCATCAAAGCCAAAAACTTAACCTCAACAAGTGTCTGCTCAAAAGCAATAGACAGAAGCTTGTCCTGATTTAAAAAAAGAAAAAAAAGAACATTTCTAAAAAGTAGATAGAGAATGAGAAAAAAGAAGATAAAAGCAGCAAGTATGCAGTGAAAAGGAGATGAAAAAAAATAGTAAATCAAGTGTTTGCTTGGTAAATTTTAAAATAAACTTACTAGCCATCCAGCAATCCCTGGAAATTCTGTGACATCAATACCATGAGTAAAAATAGGCTTGACAGTCATCTGAAAATATGGAGGCTCAACAAAGCACACCCGCAAACGGCTGATAAAAGGCCAATCACGAAGGAACTTCACCCCAATCAAGACCTAAAAAAGAAACAAAAGCATGTCCGAGTTCAATCAATAGGATTAAAGATCATATCATCTGGTTTCCAATGGGCATATATGAACCATTCCATATATTCATCGAGTCAAAGCCACAAAACGATGACTAAGAAAATCTCAATGATGTCTTCTTCCAAATTCTTACAATAATCCTATTATGCTAAACAAGTTACAGTTGTCCCTTCTCAATCACTAGCGACAAAGGATCAATCGCAAACACATACACAAACAGGTTACAGTTTTTTTTTATAAGTAACACAAACAGGTTACAGTTCTCACTTCTCAATCGATTATTATGAAGGAACGATGCCCCAAACCACACAAACACACACACATAAACTGCTTAACATACAATGTCTAGTGCACATAAATGATTCGAGCATGAAGGTGTAACCAAAACATAATACTCTAGAAAATGAAGTACAAAATCGTAAAGTACAGTTGAGCGGGGCCAGAAAGTTAATAATCTATTTATATATTACAATTAATGAATATCTTTACCAAAGACACGATGGAATAGAAGACACCAGATATTTAGAAGTTAGAACAGTAATGGTTCAATGATTGATTTAATAGGAGACACCACAAACTAATTTACAAGCAAGCCACAATCCTCGGCTGGGCCAGAAAGCTGATAATCTACTTCGTATGATAAAATTTAATGGACATCTTTACCAGAGACACATCGGGATAGAATACACCAGATAATAAAATGCTAATGCCTCTTATGATCAATTCAATATCATACACCAGAAACAATAAATTTATCGCTCACACACAGCTTGGGTATAATTCACACAGACACACACACACACACACACATAATTGGCAGGATGTATAATGATATACAAGTTGTATGCATGTGTGTGTGTGTGAAGCTCACACACTCGCATGCAAATGCTATCCAAATATCGGGGACTATAAGGGTATGTTTGGACACTATGAAAATTCTCTAAATTCTCTAAATTTCTCATAATTTCATTCCCAAACATCACTCAAAACACAAAACACTTTTCAATTTCAAATTTTTTCAACTTCGTCATCTAATCATCACCTAGTCATTATTCAAACACAAAAATCAATACAACTTTTCCAAACTTCAAAACAAAAATAATATTAAAAAATTATCTTCAAACAATTTTTTAACTTTATAATATTTTTATTCAAATTTTTCTCTCTCCTTTCTCAAAATCTAATAAAACATCTACACTCAAACCATTTCACTACTTTCACAAAATTTTGAGATACTCCAAGTATCCAAACATGCCCTAAATATCAAGGTGTGTGTTTGTGTGTAACACACAAACTATCTAAACGAGCCTATAACCCTCGCAATGCATGGATTGTTCTATATGTTGTATATGAGGGAGAGAGATTTAGAAAGAAACCGAGTTTTATAATGGAGAAATTTGAAACGGTTTATAGGGTGGTTTATTTGACGAAACAATATAAGGTTGAAATAGTACATTTGGGTGGAGACTTGAATCGGTTTATATCTTTATATGTAAGAAATGAAATGAAATTTAAAAGTTACAACAGTTCATAATGAAAATTGCTTTTAATAGGATTACCGCTCCATAAACATAAGACTTCAAATTTAATGGGTAAAATGCCTACTTTTATAAGTAGAATGCCACATCAGAGTCATATGATTCCGCTTAAAATACAAAACAATATAAATGTTGAATTAGTGCTTTTGGGTGAAGTCTTGAATCGGTTTATATCTTTATATGTAAGAAAATAAATGAAACTTAAAAATTGCAATGGTTCATAATAAAACATTACTTTTAAAAGGTTTACTACTTCATAAACATAACACTTCAAATTTATTGGAAAGAATGCCTACTTTTATGGGTAGAATGCCACGTCAGAATTATATGACTTCACTTTTATATATAGTAATAGATAGCAAGGACTATAAATACCAAGGTGTGATTGAAAATCTTACACACACACGCTACCTAAATTTTTTTTTTTGGATAAATCTCAGGGACTATAAATATCAAGGTCTATGAAAATCTGCATATCACAATTTGAACTGCTTCAATAAGATAATCTAAGTCCATACCTTCCCTTCAACATGCATTCCTGTTATATGTAACTTTGCCCACATTCCAAATCCCAATCGTTTCCTTAGCTGCACAGCAAGTATTGCACTCATATCATCAGCTGTGAGAAAATTCAACCCCAACTCCAGAACCTGCAATTAGTGCACAGTAGAAACTCAGTTTGGCCAAAACCTTTAGCTGCATCCACAAATATTACATAAGAAGACAAGGTCCCAAATGATATACTAAGTGCGCACCAAGTGGTCACCATCTGAACACTGACGGACCCTCATTTCTGTGAACATGGGTGGGTTTCTTCCCAAATACAGATGCTGAACAACTGCTTTCTTCTGCAAGCGTTAAAATACTGTCATCTCATCGAATAACAGAGGGTATAAACAAATTCACCAGAGAAAAAAGTTCAAATTCTTTTCCTACACATACATGAAACTTCAAAGATCCATACTTTCTAAGAACTTTGGACTAACACAAAAGAATGAATGTGAAAAGCAGAATATCAGATTCACAACAGCGTGAAGATGGTACATACAGCAGTCCATGGTTTGTACTTCTCCAGGAACCAAGGTATGATGGGCAGGAGAATCTTCTGTGAAGAAATCTGTTCCATACATATGGGCCAGATATTTTCAACTGCATGGTTCAACCACCGGACCGTTTCAGAATCACAAAGCACCTGAAGTAAGAGGAAAAAAGAGTAATAAAGCATTAAATATTACAGTTACTCAGGTACTTATGCCAAAAACTCCCATTCAACACTCTAACACAAGAAATACAAAGGACATATCCTGTATCATATAGCTGGCAGTTGAATTTATAATTTTCTGTCCAAGAAATTTAAAGAAGGTGGTCCTTTTGTTTCCAAATTAATTTTATATTTTGGACTATGTTGCATTATTCATTATTGCAATTTTGGAAATCAAAACAGCATGTTTCTTAAGACTACAGGGTTTCGTTCTCCATCATTACATTTAATCATTACCCCCGTTAAAGAGCACATGAAAACGCCCTAGGTATAAGGCAAGCAATCCAATTAGAGATGAAAAGGAAAAACATATAGAAATAAATTACCCTTCTCTGATTAGCTTGTTTTCTTTCTTCAAACTGTAACTTCCTCCGCATTCTTGTAGCATATCGTTCATGAACCTTTCGAAAAGAAAAGCATAAATGCATGTTTAGTAATAATTGCACGACCCTTCAAACAGTTATAAAACTACAAGGAATCCAAATATCATAAATCAAAACATCACAGGAAAGCAACTTCACAACTTAACTCTCCACATCAAAAGACACAAGCCACAACCAACAAAGAAACATTCACACACACAAGTATCATAATAAGCACTTCTGGGTGTGATTCTACTTTTCCTTTCCGGAAATGTTCTAACTTCTTTTATTTATTTCCCGTTAAATCATAGGGAAAGAAGACATAAATACAAAGCAATTAATGGAGTGAATGAACAACAAAACTGATAGACAGTGATATTACCAGATAGAGATATATGAGAGAAACAAAATAGGCGAGCGGATGGCACCAATTGAACCAAGAGAGCAACCACAGTAATAGCAGCACCATTGCCACATGATGCATTATTGACATCTCCGTTATATCCATCTCCTGTCCTTCCCCAATCCCAATTGAAACAGCTTCTTCTTCTTCTTTCTGTTTTTGATATATTCACAAAGACCTTTGCTATAATTAAATCCTGTAGACCAAGACCCTCCAGACAATTTCTACCACCAAAAGATCATAAATCCCCAGGAAAGCAAATCATTAGAAAGTGGGGATCTAGCAATCAAACGGAATATTATCGTTTAAGTTAGTGGTCAAATACCAATAAAACATCCAAAACCCAGAAAAGGTAATGGTATGAAACAAGCAATTACATAGGTACCAAATCTGTATTTGGCGTGGTGCGTGCGAAACTTCACAAGGAAACGGAATCGAAGAGTATTAAGGAATGTAGAAATCAATGAATGAAGTCGAGCGCAACTCCATAGATCTGCAGAGAGAGTTTTGGGTAAGAAATGGGACCTTCAGAGAGAAGCAACCGCCATACGTCTAGAGAGAACAGGTGTAGCCGAAGTGGGCATTGCGACATCGTCGTTTTTTAGGTTCGCGCGTTGGACTGACCGTTGTGTGTATCGTGTCAGGGGTGTGTCCAAAGCGTGTAGGCTCCACTGAAGACTATGCTGGCATTGATTTGGTGGGCCACGCCAGCAGGGAAAGTTTGGAAGCACCAGATAAAACGTTGATTTCTGTCGGCCCAAAGTGGATAAAAGTTTGGAAGGGAATAAAGTGGAGAGGGGCAGGGGGGTTTGGTTTGAGTTACAAAGTGGTCAATAATGACCTTATCCAACTGATGCAAATCAAAGTGCCGTTTGGTGTCGGCCAAGCATATGATTCGTCGTCTACTCTACATGGACCCCTCCGAGAAAGTTTCCTGATTGAAAAAATCTATTTATCATTTAAATTTTCATTATCATTTCATCAATAATGTAATATTAGATGATAAATTTATAAGTAAAATATAATAAATAATCTCTAATCATCTAATATCACATAATAAAATAATAAAAATTAAAATGATGAATATTATTCTTCCTGATAATTACGTCCATGCATAAAGCATGCCCGACTTTACACACATAAGTAAATTCTTCTTTTTTATTTTTTCTCTGACTTCCCCAACGTCCAAAAATAAAAAAATTACTACCAAGTTCCATTCATTTGGGGAATGAATCTAAAGAGGACATATCGGAGGTGGTTTTACCTTACTCAAAAGATTTTCATAGTCAAATATGTTACTCTCAAACATACAAATCTTATTCAGATTTTCTTAAACATAAAAAATTTAAAATATTATTTTTAAAAATATTATTTGAACAATTAAACCATAATATTAAAAAAATCCTCATCAACCACCCCACCATGAGTTGCCAGTTTGGCCACCGGTGATCCATTCTAGGTTATCTCATGGCGGCCAAAAGCCTGGCCGCTCACAAGCTGCCCGATATGGACCTCCATAACTCCCCATGGTGTGACAGCCATGAGGTCCATAACTACCTTCATATAAAATCTAGATATTTTGGTATCATATTATTACATAATGATACAATCGAGATCTTAAATAAATCTTTTCTAGCTCAATGAAATCTAGAGGATAAAACTTCTTTACTATTTATTTTTATTTTAAATCATAAATGTTATAAGGATTGTTTTTATTTATCTCTCTTTGTATTTCATATTAAGAAGCCTAATATTATATAATAGTAAAAAATTGTGACCCAAATTAATAAAGTTATTATTTGTTGTAAACTTAATTTTAATATAATCTTGAAGGGTCCATATCATAGAAAATGGATAATATATAGGAATTATACAAACTTTTTAGGCTACAGAAAAGTTTTGGATAGAGGTGTTTTTATGTACATAGATATTTTATAACACTTTGGAGATAATTCAAATGATAGGTCCCAAATTAATAGGATTAAATGCTAAAGTAGCTTGTCTTCTCTTCGGGTGAGAATAGTACCGCAATTTGAATGCAAATGATTTCTTGACTCCTTCATTGATAACTTCGGCTGCTTAAATAAGTAAGCCACTTACAAGAAATCCGAACTTAAAGGGAAAATGGTAGCTAACAATTGGAAACTAACTTACACGTAAAAACAGAACATGAACTTAAAAACAGAACATCCACACATACGTAAAACAGAGCATCACAACGGAAATCAAAACAACGGAAATAAAAGTAACGTAAAGCTCGCAACTACACACGACCCAGTCCATCCAGTGTACTCTTCATTCTTCACGTGCCCATAACCTTGTCCACTTAAACTTGCAACTGAAAGTAAACGTGCAGCAACACTTCGGAAGAGGAAATCATGCAATAGAAAAGTATACGTACAGCTTGAAATTCTCTAACTGATCACAACGACTTCTGACCCAGTCCTACGGTGGCCTATCAATACTTCCCCCATTTAGTGGATCCTTGTCCTCAAGGTCCACAGTTGGGAACATTTGTAGTAACTTTTTCGTCTAGCCATTTTCTGGTGGACCCGGACCCGTTTGAAGGTCGTTTGTTGCTGGTATGGTTGTAACTTCACAGATAATGTTGCTGCGGCCATCAAGTCCTTCCAACATGAGTAGTCGTGACCCTTGACACCGGTGACCTGCAGTAAAATGCTCATTACAATTAAAACATAGACCTTGAACTCGCCTTCGCTGCATTTCATCCCAAGTCAGTCGCCGAATAGGATCTGCAGGTGCGGCTGGTGCTCGAGTTGCTGGCGGAAGAGTTAGCGGGGCTCTCACTGGTGGTGGAAGATGTACACACGTCCCTTGTCTCGATAGTTGATCATCTTTCATTCGTGCGAAGCTGATAGCCTCCTTTAATGTCTGAGGCTTAAACATTCGGATACCATCTGAGATGTTTGTTTTTAAGCCACCCATAAATGTTCTCACAAGAGCTCTTTGCGTCCATCCTTGTACTCGATTGCCCAAGCGCTCGAATTCCCGCTGGTAATCACGCAAAGAACCAACCTGCCTTACTCTCAAAAGAGCTTCATCAAAATCTTCACACTCCGACGGCCCAAAGCGAGCCCAGAGTTCATTTCTAAAATTTGCCCATGAGAGAGCATGTCCTTCTTCTTGAAATGTTCTGCGGATCCACTGCCACCACTGGTTGGCCTCTCCTTCCAAGTGGTAAGAAGCTAAAGAAACTCTTTGGGCTTCGAGAGTATTCTGGAACTCAAAAAATTGGTTCACACGATTGAACCACTCCGTCGGATCATCTCCTGAAAATCGAGGAAATTCAAGTTTAGCTATTTTGGAAGATACCACCATTCGTCCCCCGTCATTACCGTCTCGGTGATGGTTGCCATGGTTGGGGTTCTCCGGGTTTGCAATCAATACATTTGAAAGTCGATTGATAGCTTCCTCCATTCGTTGTAGTCCTTCCTAAACTGCACCGAGTCCAAACTCTAAGTGCTCAATACGCTCCTTGTTAGTTCCCATTAGAAACCTGGCTCTGAGGCCAATGATAGGTCCCAAATTAATAGGATTAAATGCTAAAGTAGCTTGTCTTCTCTTCGGGTGAGAATAGTACCGCAATTTGAATGCAAATGATTTCTTGACTCCTTCATTGATAACTTCGGCTGCTTAAATAAGTAAGCCACTTACAAGAAATCCGAACTTAAAGGGAAAATGGTAGCTAACAATTGGAAACTAACTTACACGTAAAAACAGAACATGAACTTAAAAACAGAACATCCACACATACGTAAAACAGAGCATCACAACGGAAATCAAAACAACGGAAATAAAAGTAACGTAAAGCTCGCAACTACACACGACCCAGTCCATCCAGTGTACTCTTCATTCTTCACGTGCCCATAACCTTGTCCACTTAAACTTGCAACTGAAAGTAAACGTGCAGCAACACTTCGGAAAAGGAAATCATGCAATAGAAAAGTATACGTGCAGCTTGAAATTCTCTAACTGATCACAACGACTTCTGACCCAGTCCTACGGTGGCCTATCAATACTTCCCCCATTTAGTGGATCCTTGTCCTCAAGGTCCACAGTTGGGAACATTTGTAGTAACTTTTTCGTCTAGCCATTTTCTGGTAGACCCGGACCCGTTTGAAGGTCGTTTGTTGCTGGTATGGTTGTAGCTTCACAGATAATGTTGCTGCGGCCATCAAGTCCTTCCAACATGAGTAGCCGTGACCCTTGACACCGGTGACTTGCAGTAAAATGCTCATTACAGTTAAAACATAGACCTTGAGCTCGCCTCTGCTGCATTTCATCCCAAGTCAGTCGCCGAATAGGATCTGCAGGTGCGGCTGGTGCTCGAGCTGCTGGCGGAAGAGTTAGCGGGGCTCTCACTGGTGGTGGAAGATGTACACACGTCCCTTGTCTCGATAGTTGATCATCTTTCATTCGTGCGAAGCTGATAGCCTCCTTTAATGTCTGAGGCTTAAACATTCGGATACCATCTGAGATGTTCGTTTTTAAGCCACCCATAAATGTTCCCACAAGAGCTCTTTGCATCCATCCTTGTACTCGATTGCCCAAGCGCTCGAATTCCCGCTGGTAATCACGCAAAGAACCAATCTGCCTTACTCTCGAAAGAGCTTCATCAAAATCTTCACACTCCGACGGCCCAAAGCGAGCCCAGAGTTCATCTCTAAAATTTGCCCATGAGAGAGCGTGTCCTTCTTCTTGAAATGTTTTGCGGATCCACTGCCACCACTGGTTGGCCTCTCCTTCCAAGTGGTAAGAAGCTAAAGAAACTCTTTAGGCTTCGGGAGTATTCTGGAATTCAAAAAATTGGTTCACACGATTGAACCACTCCGTCGGATCATCTCCTGAAAATCGAGGAAATTCAAGTTTAGCTGTTTTGGAAGATACCACCATTCGTCCCCCGTCATTGCCGTCTCGGTGATGGTTGCCATGGTTGGGGTTCTCCGGGTTTGCAATCAATACATTTGAAAGTCGATTGATAGCTTCCTCCATTCTTTGTAGTCCTTCCTAAACTGCACCGAGTCCAAACTCTAAGTGATCAATACGCTCCTTGTTAGTTCCCATTAGAAACCTGGCCCTGAGGCCAATGATAGGTCCCAAATTAATAGGATTAAATGCTAAAGTAGCTTGTCTTCTCTTCGGGTGAGAATAGTACCGCAATTTGAATGCAAATGATTTCTTGACTCCTTCATTGATAACTTCGGCTGCTTAAATAAGTAAGCCACTTACAAGAAACCCGAACTTAAAGGGAAAATGGTAGCTAACAATTGGAAACTAACTTACACGTAAAAATAGAACATGAACTTAAAAACAGAACATCCACACATACGTAAAACAGAGCATCACAACGGAAATCAAAACAACGGAAATAAAAGTAACGTAAAGCTCGCAACTACACACGACCCAGTCCATCCAGTGTACTCTTCATTCTTCACGTGCCCATAACCTTGTCCACTTAAACTTGCAACTGAAAGTAAACGTGCAGCAACACTTCGGAAGAGGAAATCATGCAATAGAAAAGTATACGTGCAGCTTGAAATTCTCTAACTGATCACAACGGCTTCTGACCCAGTCCTACGGTGGCCTATCATCATAATACAGGGATTATAAACTTGGGGGGTATTTTCTATTTATATAAACTTGGGGGGGGGGTAGAATTATGGATAAACTTTTTGGGGATATTTTGAATTTAAAAAAAAAATGTGGGAGCCATGACACTCCCTAAGTTTAAAAGTTCCAACGTTGATAATTAATAATCTAACCTTATAAGTTCAAATCCTACAAAATATAATATTAAAATTAAATATCAGTGTTGATGTTGTATTTCGCACACCTTTGAACCAAGCTTCAAGAACTCAAGTCTTCACAAGGTCCTGCAAAGAGATAAACATATGTAGCTTTGAGAGGGCGGCCTAGAGGCCGGGAAACCTCCGATGCTAAAGTCAGTAAATGTTCTTAGAGTGTAGTAAATAAGTATCAAAGTTTAAGGGTCAGAGAGAGAGTTTCCTCGTATATAGGATCAACTATTTATACTAGAAATTCAGTGAGCAAATCAAGCTTGTGGCTATGAGATATGGAATTCCCGTACTGTTTATTTTATTAGAATCTTTAAATGCAGTGTGGTTCTGTATCGGTTTTATAATTATGAGTGTGACTTGATTTATAACGTCATTAATGCAGGTTAGCTTCCTAAGTCTCAACTCGACTTATAGAGTCGTTAATGCTCTGATGTTGATGAATCGAGGGTCCTCTGCATTTCTCGTGTATCTCGTGTGCATTCTATTTTCAAGGGAGGCCATCGGGGCATCAAGTTGAGTTGTCTTGTCGACCAGACAACG
Source organism: Pterocarya stenoptera (assembly GCA_003123785.1). NCBI lineage: Eukaryota > Viridiplantae > Streptophyta > Magnoliopsida > Fagales > Juglandaceae > Pterocarya > Pterocarya stenoptera. Next base: position 410,866 of record QEOT01124315.1, on the reverse strand, counting down.
TCTCTCCCGGGTTGACGGTTTGCTCCTTATTCAGGTTAGATTTTCTTTGGGTTAGATTTCTAGGCCGAGATCCTATCGATGAAAAAGGCCCCCTCACAATCAGTATCAATTGAGATACAATAAAAATAAACCTACAACATCAAATATCAATAAAAAGTTTACCCGATCTTTATGTCGAGTCCTTAACGAGTCTTAAAATAAACTTTTGGACATATGGACTTATCTAACAATTCCTAGTAAATATCAATAAAAGACTTATCCAAAATGTCTCATTAAACCAAATTCAGCCCTAATAAAATTATCCTTACTTGATTTCTAATAATATTGGACCTGGATGTTACATGTAATTTGTGAGAAACATGAAAGAAACAATTCACCATTATTGAACAACTTTAGCCTAACTCTTTAATAAAATATTTACTTTTTTTTTTCTAAAAATTTAAATAAAATTTAAATAAATTATAAAATTAACATTTGATTAAATAATTGTGGAATAGTTGTTTCTTTATAATTTGATACTGCCGTGCAAAATAAATTGTAGTTTACAAGGTCAAGGAGGGCCAACGATGCCACCTGTAAGGTCGTGATTAATTTACGACTTGACCGAGACTCAACTGTAATTCACACGAAGTTCCCATTGAGAACTTACACATTATGCGCTCTTTGAGATGGGATGAGAGGGTCGAGTAGGTTTGGATGGGATGGCCAGATGATCTGTGCAAATGAGAGGGTTTTTTTTTTTTGATACATTTGGGAGAGGAAGGTTTTAAACTCTAGACCTTCATTTTGAAGAATGAAGATTATGCCGATAAAACCACAGGTCTTTAGCTTGCAAATGAGGGGGTTTTGAATATTCAAATGGTTATTATTTTATCTATAAATTTTTATATTCATCTCAAATTTTTTTGACGTAAACAGTAAAAAGCATATTAAATCTTAAGAAATTAAAACTATTTCATTTCATCTCATCTTATTATTTAAATATATATTTTTTTACAAACTATCTTATGTCATTTTAATTTAAAAAATCTTACTATTATTCAAAACATCTTATTTGAAATGTCTATCTAAATTGGACTTTAGGTTTTATTTATTTTTACAAATGACATAAAATTTTTTGAGTTATATATAAATAGTACTGATATATATTGAATATAGATATAATAAGATGATATAATATAAAAGACATGTTTGGATTAATTTGACTTTTTTTTTATAGTATTTAATGTGGTGGGACTTACATTCAATTGTATTAATTTTTTATAATATTTTATTAAAAAAAACCGTTGAAAGGGATGCATTATTTCTCATTTTTTTTCTTTTCCTTTTTCTGTTTTCCTGCTTCATTTATTTATTTATCAATTATGCTCAGCCATTGATTTTTCTCCGCAAATCTGGCGCAAATCTTTGCAAACACAGACATCTTTTGCAAATCTCTGCGAGTGTATCTTGGAAGATGAGTTTTCTGTTTTGTCCTTTTTGTTTTGTCCTTCTTTATGGGGAATGTATATTTTATAATACTGTTTATCATTCTTTTCAATTATTATTATTATTTATTAGTTAAATTCTGAAGAGATTGTACAGAGTCGGTGGACTATCTTTATTGTTCTGCCGAAAGGATAAAGAGCTGGAGAGAGATGGAGAAGATTCTAACCGTACGAAAACGGATAAATCTGGTAACTAATATGAGATTATATCATTATAATTTTTTTTAATTTTTATATAAAATATAATAAATTAATTAATTTTTTTAAATCTTAAAATAATAATAATATTAAAAAATAATATTTTAAACTTTAATCTAAAATAAAAAATTCTAATCTTACTATCCAAATTTATCTCAAAAGTAATATTTCGATAGTGAAACATTCTTAATTCATTTAATGTGTATTTCTACATCATTACATAAAAATAATATTACAAATTCATATAATTTCATTTGATTCGTTAGATTTATTTTATAATAAAAATAATTTTATAATTTAACAAACTACATAAAATTACATCGATTTGTATGATTATTTTATGTAATTTTTTCGTGACTAGAATATTTCTCAATTTCATTTTATCTCATTTTATTGTTATTATTTTCTTAAATTCTTATATAAATATAATAAATAAATAAATTTTTTTAAATTTTAAATTTTTTAATTTTCATACGGTTAGATAAACTGCAAAAATAAGCACTCATTTTATATCTCATAAGACGATGGTTTTCCACACGGGATCGTCTCAAAAAGTGATCCAAAATCGTCGACAGAACATCAATAAGACTCTAATAACTCGACGATAATATGAGCAAGGAAGAAAAGAACAGTTTCGCATCCGCCGAACATCATCATGTTCAGCATCAGCAATTTGAGCCTCAGTACGGCACCTTCCAAGGCGTCCCCAACTATCCTCCTCCGCCTCCCGTCATCGGCTTGCCTCAGCCTGCCCCTCCGCCTGGCGCCTTCCAGCCCTCCGCTCCTCCGTCCTATCCTCCTCAGTACTATGCTCATGGATATCAATCCGTTCCAGGTACTTCCTTTTCTTTTCTTGGCTAATGAATTTTTGGGCTTTGGTTGTGTTGAATTCGAATAGTTGCTGAGTCCATTCTTATTTGTTCATGAAAATTATTTGCATATTTATATTTGTAGTTTTTTTTTACCTGATCAATAGAGAGATAGAGACACATACTTCTGCAGTTTTTTGATGATATTGCTTTAACTTATGAAAAAATTAACTTGTGTCTACCCATACATATGCCCAACCCAGGGTGATAGAGCTGGGCTCTTTGTGGTTAAAACCGCCCAATCAACTGGGGTTGTAAGTTAAACGTGGTAATGAAATGAATAACTAATATGTGATGATTTTAAATTAAACCTGTGAAGTGGATAGGTTTTGTGAGCTTTAATTAAAACGTAACTGGTTACTGTGCAATCAGCAGAGAAATAATCAAACAAAAACTAAATGTGCAAAAAAGTTAAGCGAAAAGTATTTCTCCGCTATCAAATGCACTACATTAGCCATACAAACTGGTACAAAACAGAGGAACTGCTGCTCTTCTGCACTCTGTAATGTTTCCATTGGAGTCTATTAACAAGAAAATTTGCGACTTGGTTGAAATCTTTGTGAGATTTTGAGATTTCGGAGTTTAATTATCCTATCTGATGTATGTAATATGACAGCTATTATGAAGTTGATTGATTTTTATGTACTTTTTTCTTTGTAGTTCAATAACCATCATGAATTTTAAGTTTGTCAGTTGTGTATGTTTGCATTTGAGTTTTTATATTTATCCTTTTGAATGTGTTTAACTTTGTTCAAGGTTATGCCGTTGCTGAGGGAACACCAGTGAGTGAGCACCGCCTTCCTTGCTGTGGTATTGGTTTTGGCTGGTTCCTGTAAGTTTTCGTCATGGCTTGTTTATACTTTGATTTTATTAAAACACAGGCTCTTAAGTATTACATCAACATAATATTCAGTAAGAATTTGTGATATGGGTTTGTATTTTTACCCTCAAATATGAAATTTCCATATGCTAATTTGTGGGTTCAGGTCTTAAATGTTTACCAGATAAGGTACATTTACACAAATTCTACATTACAGAAACCAAATTGCTGAATAAATACTGACAATTAATTTAGATTTTTCGAAGTTCATGCCTTCTTTGGTGTATTCTAAGCAATGTAATGTAATATTCTCAACGTCAAAATTTCTAAATTAACTTCTACCAGATCCAAATCACTGTATAAAAATATAAACCCACAAATTAAGAGCTGCAATATTTATCACATGCAATAAGTACTTTATATTTTCCCCAAAATTAGTAAATTAATTGGAATTAACCTTGTCCATTTGTTCTAGCCTCCTCCTGGACATTATTGCCTATGTTGTGTCCTTCTGATCAAGAAACTTTAGTATATCCAGGAAGTTAGAACTAATGGTTTAACTGATGTAGCTGAGAAGACATTTAGGTGTAAATAAGGTGATTATTTAAGAATGATGAGGTGGAGCTCGTCGAGTTTGATGACTTTGCTAATTATTGCTTCGAATTTTCTCTTTGGCTTCTTGTAGTTTTTAAGATCCTTTAGCATTGTGTTGGGTTTTGTGCTGCATTGTTTGGAGATTTTTTTTTTCTTTCTATTTTATTTGGGTACAAATAATTCTCTCTGTCTCTCTGCCCCTCCTTTCTAGGGAGTCAAAGTGTCCACAAGGCTTGCTACTGTCTAACAAGTACTCTTATTTTGACAAAAGGCTTCCTTGGCTTTTTAATATCTGCGCATTAATTTGAGACTGAGAATCTATTAGTTTTGGCTGGAATTTTTATAATTATATTCATAATACACTTGAGTGACTGAGAATCTACTCAATATGGATGTTCAGGTGCCTGAAAATTTGTGTCCAGACTTCCTCAATCCCTCACTGTTAGTCAGTCGGAGACTGATTTTTTTTTTTCTGGGATTATGTCTCTATTCTTCGCTCCTTGAAATTGCTGTAATCATGCATTTTCCTGTCAGATTCATGTATCTAAGGCTAATAGAATGTTGGGAATTATTAATGGTGTTCTCAGATATTTATCATATCTTAGTTCACTGTAGTCATAGTTTGAGTTCAGTACAATTTTATGAGTTGTTAATACTGAGAAAAGCGTTATCTTTTGAAGGTTTATTATTGGCTTCTTCCTTGCTGCCATCCCCTGGTATGTTGGGGCACTTGTTCTACTGTGTTCCAGAATTGATTACCGGGAGAAACCTGGATATATTGCTTGCACGGTTGCTGTGAGTTACACTTCTCTCTATCTCATCATCCTTTTTTTTTAACCCCCCATTTTCTTTTCTTCTTCTTGAGTTTTTCTTTTCTTTTTCATGTGAGGATATGCTCTACTGATAATTGCACTAATCTCTCTCTCTCTCTCTCTCTCTCTCTCACACACACACACACACACACACACACACACACACACACACACACACGCACACGCACACACACCCACACACACACCCATACACACTGTTTTAAGATTTTGTAGTCCTTTTAGCCATATTCCATTATTTTGTCGTTATTGCAATAATCCTAGAATGGCTTTCGTCTTGTTTTATGTGGGTTTCAACATATTTGAGTTGGCAGCAGTGGGCATCCCTGTGACAAGTAGGGGGTTTGCTTGAACTATTTACTTGGGCATAGTTGGCATGGGTTGTTTGTGGACAGCTGTGGCAGCTTTGTTTCGGGTGGATGGGTTGCCAAAATGGGAAACTTCTTGCTTCAGAGATAGAGAGTATCTTGTGTAGTGATGTTCTAATCTCTGTTGTTGTTGTATGGCCATTTCAAAGTATGGAGGTGTTGGTTCATGGGGACTCCTGGTAATTCCGGAAGGGAAATATAGTATTGGCAATGGGTCCCAATCGATACAGTTGCAGAAGACTAACTGTTGGTCTCCAAATCCAAAATGGATGGTATTTTTTCGAAGGGCTTGGTGGAAAATATGGTGGCCAAGGCTGAGTCAAATTGTATGTGGGGCCCTCTTAGGACTGTGGTTTTTTATAGTAATGAGAATAGCACGCCGGGGAAGGGAAATTGTATTGGTGGAAAATTTAAATTTTGAAGCTGGGAATGGTCGGCAAACAACAAACTCTTTTTGTTAGGTAATGAGGAAGGTGAACAAACAACAAACATAGGAATTCCATCCATTGTAGGAACTTCTTTAGTACTTTTCAAGGAGCGATACCCATTGTTAATGTGTAAAGAAGGATCAATAGCATCCTCTTTTAAGTTTTTTTTAGGGCATCCTCTTTAAGTTAAGAAGCCAATTGGAGGGCTTGAGAGGCTTTCATCTTTTAATTCAAAGGTTGGATAAGGCTGGGATATGGGCCATGGCTTTGAAGCTGCTTGGGCTGATGTGGCATTTAATTGAAATCAGGCTTTGACCAATCCCTCTCAAATCTAACTGTTGTGGTTAAAATTCCCAATAGGGGTTCACGTGATGTAAGGGCTTGCATCATGGTAAAGACCTAGAGAAGGTTTCCTTTAAATATTCATGTTGAACAGGCTTCCCTAACAAAGCTCATCCAATCCTTAGACTTAAAGATTGAACCATATGTGGATCAGAAAGGAAAAATGCTCGATGGATGACTCCTTTTGTACCTAGCTCGGTGAGATTTGTTCTTTTAGGTGGAAGGGTAATGGCATGTTTGATTGGTGAAATTTTGAAAATTTCTTGAATTCTTAAAAATAATTTTGAGATTTGTAACATGCTTTGTATAGGATTTTGTGAAAGTGAGTAGGAAAAATAAGATGTTTGGATAAAAATATTTTGACAGTTGTTTCGTATTTGGATTTGTCAAATTGATTGTGTAGATTTGAAAAGTTGTTTGGATGAATTTTTCTTGAGATGTGTTTTTTTTTTTTTTTTTTGGTGAAAAATGGTTTGGATTTGTGTTTTTTCTATTTAATGAAAACCTTGAAAAATGATTGGATGTGAAGTTTGTTGAGAAATATGAAGCGTTTTCGGTATTTCGAATGATGTTTGAATTGAATTTACAATATATATATTTTTTTAGTTTTAAAAAGTGTAAACAAAGCATAGCCTTGGTCTCCGGAAGGGACTCCTCCTACCTCTCCTTCTGTTTTAGTTGGGTACGGGTATGGAGGCAACAGGTGGAGTTGCAATGGCATTGCTGCAGCTATGTGGTGCTTTGGCCAATCTTAGTATTGATGATCATTTGTAACACCCCATTCCCCCATGATTAAGAACGACGTCACTTTTAGAAATATGGGGGAAGTGAAGTGCTACTACTAAACTTAACTTAAATATTTTCTTCTTAAACGAAGCACTAGATACCAAATGATCCTCACCTGGGGTGGTTAAAGCATAAACACATATAAAAATGAGTCGAATACTCAATAAGTAATTCATGATATAGTAAACATAATAAAACATAAGGTTTCTTGAAAAACATGCATACTCATAGTTACATACGTAAATAACATGAACCTGAACTGTGCATGAAATGCTTTAACTTGTCTTTTCACTTGTCATAGGCCGGTACCCACTGTTGACCTTTGTGAGTTAAGGTTAGCAAATCTAAGTAGATTCCAATTTTGCTCATGGTCGCGGCTTGTGGAGTCCATACATAAGGAAGACACATTGGGTGCTCCACGCCTCTACCAGCATGTACGATCCAGCAATACAACATGCCCATAACATATGGTACCGTCTTCATATCATAACATGGGCCGTTACGCATCTTAACATTCATACTTCATCATAATCATACATGCGTACTTCTTGCCATATCTTGTCTTGTCATATCATATATTTCAAGTGAAATCGTGCCTTATTATATCCTATAGATTTCAAATGAAATAGCAATCTTTCATAAAATGTCGTGATACATGTTTCCTCACATAAAATCATTATTTTTCATAAATCTTTTGATGCATAACCCTTCACATAAAATCATGGCTTTACATAAATATTTTAATGCATAAATCTTCATATAAAATCATGGATTTTCATAAAATATCTTGATGCATATGTCATGCAACTAACATGAAACTTATGCATAAAAATCATGGCATCTATAAATTTATCATGACTTGGGTACATAAAAAGGGGCTTCCAATAGAGGACGTACATTCATAATGCTTTATAAAATGACATTTCGTTTACTGTATATACGTGTAAAGGTATGATCATGCTACTTGCCTCATAGTGCTAATCCAGTATTTCCGGGGCGAAGCTGATTGCCTATAAAAGTAGGTACGTAACTTGCGTCAATTTGTAACCAAACACATACTTTTGTAATTAAAATCTGAAATACTAAAATAATCTCTATTTCCCTAAAGCCTAAAATCCTCGAAACCCTAAAATATCTTCACTTTCCAAATACTTTGATCTCCACATAATTTTTCCAGATAATTACATGATTAAATCTAAAAATCATATTTACTCTGTAAATTGGTCTTATAGCCTAAACCGTAATTAAACATAATGATCATCAACCCAAAATGGTCCTTACCTACAAACTTGAATAATAACACTTGGGAAATCATCAAGCCTAAATCCATCCGTACCACCTGAATTCCTTACTAGGCCCATAACTCATATTCATAACTAAATAGGCTTAAACCACATTTATTAACTAATAACTGTTAGCCGACTTAAATCATGTTGCAAGACCCAAAACTTAAAACATGAAATTCTGCATCCTATATAACTGTATAGTCCTTTTGACTCGTTTGCCACTTTTCTTCAAGACTACCTCGCAATATGCATGAGAGATACATTGTACCATGATAGAGGGAGAAACTGAGGGTTGTAATCCGAGATGGTGTGCAGTTACTTCATGGATGGCACATCGTTTGTCTTGTTTGTGGAGAGAGAGGGAATATGGCGGTGATGGGCGGCCTGGAACAGTGTTGCCGTGCTTGAAGGAATGGTTGTACTCTGTTTTTGTTGGCTAGAACAGGGGCTGGCCATGTGAGGTTGATGCGTGGAGGAACTGGGCTGCGGTGGTGCAACTGGGTGGCTCGTGGTGTCTGTGAGTAGGAGGGACTTCCTTACGTGAGGAGATAGCACTGGTTGTTTGTGGAGGAAGAGGCTTGTAGTGTGGAGAGCCTTGCTGGTGTTCGACGGTGGGGTAGTGGATTGGAGGAGACAAAACTCAAAGCTACAGCAACCCTGGGGATTGGAATTTTCTACGCGCATGAGAGGGGATCTGATTGTGCATGAAGGTGTTTAATTTTGATATATATATATTGTTGCTATGAGGTGTGAACCCTAGTGTGTACTGTGTTTGAAATTGAATACTAAAGTTCATGTACAGACTGGGCCTTGGGTCTCACGGTTTGGGTCCATTTCATGTGGGCTAGCAAATGGGTTGATGCATTTAATGGGTCCAACTAAATTATAAGGCTGGCCTATAATTTTGATGGGCTAAGCACTTAATAACCCTATGGGCCTAACTAGTTTTGAATAAAAAAATAGTTCTTGGGCTATCACCCATTGAAACTATTTTTTAGGCCCAACAATATACCCATATTTCATACCTAGGAATATTGGATCGGGTCGTCACAATCTTCCCTTATTAAAATTGCGTCCTAGGAATTTGTTAGTACCTCAAGCATAACCTATATACTTGGCTGTCACATCATTTTCATGTCTCTTTTAGTCCTCAATCATTTATTCGAATCTAAGATTCCAAAAATTCAAATCGTCAGATATTTGGTCCTATACCTCGCATATTCTCGAGAAATTCTAAATAGAAGCCTTAAACCACCTGCCCTTATTCTTATCATATGGGCTATCACATATGATGAGGATAATGGTAGATAGTGTATGTGATCCCACATTGCTTGAGAATGAGAAGTTCTTGCTCTCTATAATGGTTCTAATGGGACTCCAATTGTATCATTGACTAGTCCTTTTGGAGTATAGACAATGTGGCTTGGGCATTCTGTTGGGATGTTACAAATGGTATTGGAGCTACGTTCCAACTAGAAATGTGGGACTTGAGCCTTGCCAACTCCGACTAGATCGGCGGAAATTTAAGAGAGAGAGATTGTTATATTCCATATGATAAGGATAATGGTAGGTTGTGACTTATCAAAAAAAAAAAAAAGGGATAATGGTAGGTTGTGTATAAGATCCCATATGGCTTTGGAATGAGAAGTTATTGCTCTTTATAATGGTTCCAATGGGGCTTCAATTATATCATTGACTAGTCCTTTTGGAATATAGGCCATGTGGCTTGAGCCTTCTATTAGGATGGTACATCAATAAAGAGCCTTCTCCTTGAATCTGTTCTCATAGGGGTTTGGGGCCAGGCAATAAGTTTCAAAATTTGGGTCTTTGCTGCCACGGTGAAAAGAGTGACATCAAAGCATCCTAATTGACCTGGGTCAAGTTTTTCCTGGTGCTGAGAAGCACACTATAAGGTATTGTATCCCGACAAATCTTGGTAGATTCTTTTTTCTCCTACCATGTGTTCAAATATCTTCATTTTGTTGCGGCGATGGTTTGTATCCCCGAGGTGAGTGGTAGAGATGATATTGGTGGCTTGGTGGCAGATACCAGTCAAACCATGTTTGTGTATTTAAGGTTAGATCATTATGCAATGCTTTAGCTTTCCTTAATCCCCCCACTTCCCATGGAAGAATATTTGGCGTAGTTAACTCGTTGGAGAGTGGCATTTTTTATGTGAACGGTTGCTTTAGGGAAGATCTTCACCTTGGATAATATGAGAACTTTTAAATATTTGTGTTTTATTGGTGTTGCATGGGCAAGAGGAATTTGGAATCCGTCAACTATCTTTTACTCCACTGCAAAGAACAAGTGCCCTAAGGAATTATATCTTGTCAAATTGTATTGATGTGCATTATGCCTCATAGTGTGGTACAACCTCTGAAGTGTTGGAAGGGGTGCGTTTAATAGCCATCAAAGTGAGACATTGTGGAAGGGATTCCTATATGCTCAATGTTTATGGTGAAAATGGAAATGATATTCGATTCAATGGTTGTGAGAAAACAATGGTGGGTCTTAGGACATTCTTTTTTCTAAACTTTGTGCTACTGGATGGCTGCCCGTTTCTTTCTAGTTTTACTTTCCAGATCTCTTCCTTTAAAAGCTAGGTATTTTTCTTATATACTCCATGTGTACCATGGTCTCTCTCATTTCTTTCTATCAATAAATCTCCAACTTATCAAAAACAAAAATATTCTACTTACAATGTTTACCTCCAGTTTTGTGGATTTCCTGTTACAGGCTCTCTCTCTTTCTCTCTCTAAGCGGACACACGCATGTGTGCCTGTATATATCTATTAACTTCCTGCTATGTAAAGAAACAGCTAGATATTTCTTTTAAGTTTGATGAATATCCTTAAATTTATTTCTGCACAACCACTAGTATGCATATATACTGAAGCAATGTTCAAATTCAGTTTCAGTTTGAATTTAAATGAAGATGGTATAGATTGGAGATCTTGCTTTTATGTTTCCTTTTAAAATGCTAAAATATCAATATAAATATCTCTTGATTAGAACCATTAGTGGGATTTATCTCCCAAGCTCAAGGTGAAATCTTTATTGAGTCTGATCAGGTCAGACTTGGATTCTTGCCCATGGCAAGGCCTTACTTTGAAACTTAAAAGCCTGGTAAAAGAGAGAGAAATGACATAGGTAAAGTATAATCTTAATAGTGGTAACAACTGTTAAGAGGGGATTGCAACTATGGTTAGATCAGGTCGTGACAATCTTCTTTGTGAGTGTATTTAGCATTTTCTCAATCCCATTTCATATCCACTTCTTTTGTCTACCATTTAAGTTGCATTTTGCAAAGGTAGTTTCAATTTGTAGTAAGGTTTGTTTTCTGTAACTTTGGGAGAGATGGTGTTTAATAATAATACAAGGATCAAAAGCAAAAACTACTTAGAACAACATATTGTTTATGCACCACACACCTCCTTTAATTGTTCATTCAGATATTAGAAATGTATCAACATTCATCACTTTAAAATTCAATGGTCCGGGTTTTACCCCAATCAACATTCTTTACTTTAAAATTCAAATATTTACCATTGGTTGGTGTCATAGTCACACTTCCCTGCATCGGCCCTACGTCTTAACACTTTTGTGATACTGCTCCATGTGCAGGCTATCCTTGCTGCCCTTGCTGTTATTCTTGGTGTTACAAACGGAGCCGATGACTGGTAATCTTGGAGTGATGTTTTGCATATGTAGCAAAATGGATCTATGCACTCGTCGCCATTTACTGGAACTTTACTTCGTGTTTTATATGTTATGTATCTTTGACGGTTTGCATGTTGGGAGGTGTCAATGGTCAGCTGCACTTTAAATTGTTACAATGCATCAATGCTGTTCTTGGCGTTTTAAGGACGAATTTTGGTCAAAATACGGACATGAAACTCTGAAGACAAAATGCTTTTGTTTTATTTATTGAATACTCTTTTAATTGACGCCTTGAGTGAAAAGATGCGGCACGTTTGGATTTTGGCTGTTATTTTATGCCACGTTAGGGCCCACAAAGTAAATAAATGAAACCTAAGTAATAACATGCTAGATCAAACAACCAAAATAAAAACAAATTGATTACCAAACAATCGGCATGCTCACTACATTCTAAACCGAGTACCACATGTTTTTGGCTTAGAACAAATACACTAAATCTGAAACTTTCATGAAGTAAACCTTCAAGAAATAAAATCATATAATTTATATTAAACTTCTAAACTTGATCTAAGCATTTAATCTATGATCATATGTCAAAAATTCCATAAAAACACCAAGTAAACCCGTGAGCTTAAAGTTTGCTCCTTAACCGGACCTTTTAATGCAAAAACATGCTTCCAACAAAGATTTAAATCAAATTTCTTCAAAACAAGACTCCAAAAACCTAAATGAAAGTTTTAAGAACATCAAATATGAATTCCATAGCCATTGGACTAGGTTTCTAGAACCAACAATCATCATAACCTCAAAATAGAAACTGTTTTGCATGTTCCGATTTCAACCTCAAAGACAATATGCATAACTCTTTAAAAAAAAAATGCTAACATGCTTTGGATCAACTCATAACATGTATAAAAATGTTTTATCATTTTATTATATCAATACATACCCCTAAATTTAACCAAAACTTCATCAATACATTAGGATTTCACATCACCATCCAAACTGTTGCCCAGTATGATCTTTACATCCTCAAACCACCAAAAATTGCACAAAAAATATATATGAGAAACTGGACTCAAAGAGGAACAATTCATAGGAAAGACATTTCATGAGAATCAACTTACAATGGCTACAAAACAACTAAGTAAGAATAGTAAAAAAAAAACAGCCAAAAACTTCCACCAAAGTTCTCTTCAAGTAAGGCAAAGAAAAGTGACCAAAGGGTAATGGGATACATGGGATGTCCTTTCTAGGAAGAGTGAGCTAATGGGGGATGGGTGAATTACCACTTCGTGGGGCCCGCCAGGGGGGGGTGTGTTTGCAGCAAAAATAGTGAGCACAACCAGGGGCAGCTCAACCCATAGTATTCAGCTATTGCTGCCTTGTGGGTGGTTGTTTGGCCTCCCATCCATGGACTATAGCCATATGACAACCTTGATTGGTGGGGGAAACTTCTTCAAGAAGCTTTGTATTGGTGGTGATTTTTGATGGCTTTAAATGAATGAGTCTCACTTTAGGGTTTAAAGAGGGTTTAGTTTAGTGTTTTGGTATCTATCAAGCCTAATTACATTTTTTCTTGGCCCAATGAAATTACCAAGGTATAAAAGAGTAAATGAGAGTGTAATAGCTTGTACTTGTGTGGTTAATAACATGTGAAACTGATTTAATTAAGCGATTAATCACTTAAGCTAAAACTGACCAATTAGGGTTTAGGGAAACCATTTAGAGTTTCGGCTTCCACCATGGTTTTGAGGTTTCAATTGAATATAGAATGTTTGGGGTTTCACTAGGATTGAAATCTTTTTTTGGTTGGGAATGAAGTATTTGGTTGGATGAAATAGTATTTAGCTTAGGTGGTATGATCACAGTGCTTGATTTTCCTTCCATTCATTCACATTTCCATCTTATGGCTTTCTCCTAGTGCTAAGTGTCCTATACTATTCACCAAGTGTGGATAAGATCTTGGTAATTATCCAATAAAAACTCATAAAGGTTGTTTTGGAAAATTTATATAGCGATTTGGCAATCGATTGAACTTGGTGCCACATGGCACTATCCTAGTGTTACTATTCACTTGAAAAAAATAAAAATAAATATTGCACCGTAAAATCCTAAATAATCTTACGAGTCTAGTGGTAAAATTTGTTTCACAAAATTTGACTTCTAAGTGGCCTGAATAAATGAAAAGAATTTTCGAGCACTTTTCATCTGCACCATAAAATCTAAATATTCATATGACACTGATGGTGCAGTTTTTTTCTCAATCTCATACTTCTAAGTATCTTAAATAATTAGAAAGAGACTTTTGTCACTATAGCGGGTAAAAAATCGACTATGCTGAAAAACTAAAACTTGATTCGTGAAATATTTTTGGGATCTCACAACGCATCTATGGTCTAAAGAAATTCATCAACTAAATTTCTAGCAGGCTGTTACAAATTCTAAGCCCATATTTGGGTTTAGGATGAAATTTAAATGAGGAATGTAGATTTTGGGAGGTGTTGGAGTTCGTTTGCAATTTCCTTAAGTTTAGGTGCAAATTTATAATTTCCTAAAAGTTAAGGGGGTAATTTTGAAATTTTGGCCTAAAATTAGTAATTTTGTGTTTATGAGCATTAAGTGAGATAATCTAACCCTAGAAGGTCTCTCATTTCAGCTTATGCTCTTTTACGGCACGATTAAGTTTACACGACATCTTGTAATTTAGCTTCTAATTTACCAATAGTTTGCATATGTATGTATGGTGGTAAGACTCATGCAAGTTATGTTCATATTTCTTTTAAGTTTCTTGAATTGAATTATGTTATGCCATGCCATGTTGTTATGTATATCCATCATAAATATATGTCTCATGTCAAAACCATGATGTCATGAAATATTATTATTACTTTCAAGTCAAGCATAAAGAGTCAAGTTTACACTATGGTAACCCCATAGGACATGACAGTATAGTAATCCCATAGGAAAAAACACTATGATAACCCCATCGGACAAGACACCATGGTAACCCTATTGGACAAGTTATTATGTATAAGTCTATCTTAAGTAAGCAAGCATGCCATTTGTTTCATAAGCAAGTTCATGTGCATCAAGCATACATGTCATGTTATTATCAAGCATGCCTATTTATACTATTAGTAGCTTAGGAGCCTTAGTTGTTGTGATTTAAAATCTCATTGTAATAGTCCCAACTTCCATTCTCCATGAATGGTAAATGATATGTCAGGGACCAGAGAACCCACGCACCCCCAGCTTGACGACGTCGAATAGGCAGAGAAGGAGCCTTAAGGAGCTCATGGAGATGATCCTCCAGCTTTTGGATGCTATTTTGGGATTGATAGCCATAAACATACTTCATAACTTCACACGATAACAGATATCTAAAGGTTACAACACTTGTCTAAAAAGTTTATAACAACATAAGTACTGGAGACAACGCTCCATAAATATAGTCTAGAAATAAAATCTATTCTACTAAATTGCTGAGCTGCTCGCGCGGTTCGGCTATGATCTCCTAAAATTGAGTTCAGAAAGCGGATAATAGTAGTTATTAGTTCTTCGTTGTCTTTCTTTGGACTAGTTAGCCTTGTCTGGTTCATCGGGAGCGGGTTCTCGATATCCTAATAGAATCTCTACCATTATGGGGGAATGATTGTTGGGACTGCTAAGTGATATTTGTAGCAAATACACTACCAAGCTACTAACAGTATACATATGCATGTGTGACAGTAAAATGCATGAATGTATCATGACGTGAACATGAATAATGCTTGACATGAATTGGTAAATTACATGACATGCGCTTGACTCGAAAAATAACATGACTGACATGACTTGACTGAATTGAACTTGACATGAACTGAAAACACTTGACATGAATTGAACTTGACAATCATAATGATTTTGCCAGTTTTCCTCAATAATAGGTGAACAATTAGAATGATTTCTCCCAACGTATTTCATTAGAGATACTCAGACAATTAGAATGATTATGACATGAATATTTTAATATAGACAGCCTAACAATTAGAATAATTACGTCAGGAGTACCTAGTAATAGTTTTAATCAAAATACTCTGACAATCAGAATGATTTCGCCATGAGCATTTTATTAGAGGTAATCTAACAATCAGAATGATTATGTTAGAAGTACCTTGCATGAATTATCAATTGAGATGTTCGGACAATCATAGGTGATTATACCACTAGTAGCTCATACATGACTAACTGAGAAAATATTTCTTGATGGACACATGACATGTATCCATGGCATGTAACTATATAACTGATGACGTGACATTCATGACATGTAATAGATAAATATGATGACATGGCATTCATGGCATGTGATGGATAAACATATAATAGACATGATGATGTGACATTTGTGACATGTAACATATAGACGTGTAACAACAATGGCATTCATGTAACAAATAAACTTGTAACAGTAATGGAATTCATGTAACAAACAAACGTGTAACAAATGACATGCCATTTGTGGCATATAATAGATAAACTTGCAACAATTAAATGTGTAACAGATAACTGATGACAGGTTAGTCATAGCAAGTACAATAAATAGAGGTGTAGCGGTTGACCCCAATAAAATAGAACTAGTAACGAATTGGCATACACCGACTAGCATACATGAGATGCATAGTTTTCTCGGTGTAGCTGGATATTATATGAGATTTGTAAAGGGTTTCTCTAAACTCTTAGGACCCCTTACTGTATTGACCAAGAAGAATGTGAAGTTCACTTGGAGCGAGGAATGTGAAAGAAGTTTCTAGGAGTTGAAGCAAAGATTGACTACAGCTCTAGTTTTGGCTTTGCCTAAACCCCATAAACCTTATGTGGTTTATAGTAACGCATCAAAGATGGGTCTAGCATGCGTGTTAATGCAAGAAGGATGACTAACTGCTTATGCCTCTCGGCAATTGAAAGATCATGAACAGAATTATCCTACTTAGGACTTAGAATTAGTCGCTGTGGTGTTTGCACTGAAGATTTGGAGGCATTACCTATATGGGGAGAATTGTGAGGTTTACAAAAGGCTAAAGTATCTTTTTAACCTATTATTGATATATTGATGAAAGTGCTCACTTTTTGCCGATCGCCAACACTGACTCATTGGACAAGTTGTCTAAGTTATAGTTTAAAGAGATAGTCTGATTGCATGGAGTACCAAGATGGATCGTGTCAGATAGGGACACTCGATTCACATCACATTTCTGGCAGAGTTTGCAAAATCTATTAGGCACCAACTTGAAGTTTAGTACTGCCTATCATCCATAAATCGACGAACAAACTGAATGGACCATACAAACATTGGAGGATATGCTTCAAACATGTGTATTGGAAACATAAGGATGGCCAGTACAAATTATCGATTGGAAGGATCAGGAGTTGAGAAATCGAAAGATACCTTTGGTCAAGGTACTTTGGAACAAGCTAGATTTTCAAGAAGCTACCTGGGATAGGGAAGATTCGATGAGGGCTAGATACCCCCACCTGTTTGTCTCTTAGTTAGAAACATAAGGGATTAGCTGACTTTGATTGAAACTTTATGTTTGTTTTGATTGTATTCTTGGATGGCTAAGTAATGAAAGTGTTTGTTTAATTGCAACTCTTGTTTGATGTCTTTCTTTACCACATGTCGATGACACCCTTGATAACAGGACATGACACGAACTAGAATGATCGCGCGTATGTCTGTGGCTAGGATTAGAAGCATTTGAGAATGTAGGCAAAGGATCAGGCAAGAGAGGCGAGATTGAATGATCGCAACTTGCGACTCATTGACAACAAATTGAGAACTTCGAGCATCATCACACTCATGTGATGGATGAGACTTTAGAGTAAATATTTTCATACGATGAGCATTGCCACACAAGGAGTGACAACCGACAACCTCCACATGACCCATTAGTTTGGAGAGATGCCACATTATGAGTGTTAGGTCTTAACCATGAAGAAAAATAGCCATGTTGTTGAGATCTGAGTTGGAGGGCATTTAGCACTTGAAACATCTGATTCTTCATTTCATCGTGTTCGTGTTCACGAGGAGGTCAACTTGTAGAGGATGATGAGGCCACTATAGAACAAAAATTGAATGAGTTAAGGAAAAATATGTATTACGACCCCGATGTGGATGCAATATTTTATTTGTTCCAAGACTCGGTAATAGAAGAAGAGAAGGAAGTACCATTACCTTCTTCATATGAGGATTCGACTGTAGCTAGCAGACGTAGTCCTTCAAGTGAGTTAATACCTCTTTAGTTTACTTCTGTTCTTTGTTCAACTTGGTGCCAATTTCATGGACGACATCTTTTCTTAAGGGGGGAGGATGTGATATCCTAGTCTAAGCTACGTCCTCACAGTTTAGCTTCCATTTATGTTTGAATCTAACTAGATTTAAGCCCAATGGATCGAGATGGTTAGAAGTATGAGATTAATGTGGATTATGTCTTGTGATGGTGCAATAGGCGCCCAAGCCCAAGAAGAGGCCCAACACCTAGCTAATTTCGGCCATATAAGGATTTAGGGTTTGAAAACCCAATTAGGGTTTGGGAAGGAAGAGAGAGGCCGCACTTGGAGTTAAAGGAGAACAAAGGCCCTTGAGTTTCCCTAAGCCACAATCATTAGATTCTTAGGGTTTTACAAGAGCAATGCCACTTTGCAAACATGCATTAGACTTTAACGATTCTACAAGAAGCAATGATGAGGGAGGTGAAGGGGGAGTTTTGGTTTTTCAAAGAGCCACGTGTCACTTATCCCTCATGCGAGATGGCTTCTAAAATAATCTTTGGATGAAAGAAAACATTAGAGTTTCAATTTTTGTAAGAACCACACGCCAACTCCATGCCATTTGGCAGCCATGCATGTCACTTTCTCTAGGTTCATTACATCTAGACCACAAAATGGATGAAGACAAAAGAAGGGTATTTTGGCTATGACATGTGGCAAACTTCTGACTTCCTAGAAGTTCAGTAATGAGAAAGAGGAAGAGGTAGAGGTAGACTGTGGTAATGGAGAGGGACACACCACATGGCACTCATGCAAGGGCTAGGGTTTTCGAAAATAGACAAAAGAAGAGGAAAAATAAAGAGATGCATGAGATTTTTGGAATTAAGGTTAGGGTTTCTAAACACTTAGTGAATATGGACACTTTTCATGCATGCATGAAAAGACTCTTAGTGTTCCCAAGGTGTGTAGATAATAGGAGTATTTATAGGAGGGCATTTAAGGCACTCGGTCATATCACCAAGAGGGAAACTGAAAGGTCATTCATGTGTTTTCAACCAAGTCCTTCACACTCTCTTCTCTATACTCCCATGCCAGAAAAGAGGAAGAACCTTAGTTCCTCCTTCATCCAAACTGATCATCATCACCTAGTTGCTTCAAGATTTTTAAGATTCTAGAAGTAAAGTAGGGTAAGAAAACTTCTCATGATTCTCTTTTTCTTCTTGTTAGATGTAAACCTTTTCTTTGAGATTTCAGATCCTATGAAGAAAACCTTTTTGTTTTCAAGTTCAAGGCACGAAAGTTCCTTCTTCTCTTCTCAACCACTTTTCAAAGAAAGAGAATGCTCATAAAGTTGGAAAGTTTCGATCACCAAAGACTTAGATGTTTTTCTTTCAAAACCAAAGGCTTAAAAGCAAAAGAAGTTCCTTTATGAGGCCATGTGGGTTTTTGTTCAAGCATTTTTCTTAAGTAATCGAGCATGGAGTTGTGACTAAAAAGGGTTATTGCAACTCAATAGATTCGATTCTTAGGGTTTTATTTCCAAAAGGGTATTGCTTGATGACAAACCAATTGTCATTCGGCCTACCTAGGGTTTTTCTTGTATAGATAAGAAAGACCTTGAATAAAAAGGGGTAAGAAGAGGAATGTTTTCTAAAATCAAGTTAGGGTTTACAAACTGAGATGGTATGCCTAGAGTTAGATTTTTCTCTTCAAGAGTCTAACTACTAAAACATTCACTTTTAACTTGCTTGATCGTTGGTATTTTCTTTTATGTCAGAAACTTTGTAAGTTAGCCTGTAACTTACTCTTAGGACAATGTACTTATGTTTACGTGTATAGTCTGCATTTTGATTGGTTAAATTGGATTATTGAATTGCTACTTGTCACATGCTATGATAACTTTGCACCTTATATGTGCATATTATGCTCAAATGATGCTTGCTAAAATTGTTGGTTCAAATGACATGTTCGGAGTTTTGAGAAATGGAATTTGTCTTGTTGAGCTTTCATATTTTATATTAATGTATGTGTTTCTGAATGTTCTAATTATTTCAAGCTATATATGTGATGCATTCTTTGTATATAATACAAATACATGACATTGTTGCATGAAAGTTACATGGTATCATCTCAAGTCACATGTCAAATGTTTTTGGGTTATGCATTAAAAGAAAATGGTTTTGTCACGACCTCAATGCTATAAGGGGGGAATATTCTGGTGGAACTCCTTTATCCACTCCGGAGTGCTTAAACTGAAGTGATAAGTCCTGAGTTGATGAAGTACAGTCAACATACTTCAAATGTGTTATTTTTAAAGGGTCTCAAAGCGAAGTAACTGCACCTAACGCTATTGGGTGCAACATATTTTAAAATGCAATGAAGGTGAATTGTGAACTACCGTATCATATGGACTCTAATGTACTCATTCTTGGTCAAGAAGGTCGGCAAGGTGATGTGGTAACTAGTAGGGAGCCCACATCTCCTAGACGTAGCTGTGAGGTGTCCACCCAAATAGTTATATGGAACAAGATTGTTAGTGATTTTTATGAGAAATGGAACTGTGATATTTTTGCTACATGGTTACTTTGTTACATAGTTACTTTGATAATGGTTACAAGATAAAGAAAGAGTACATATGGAACAAAGTGTGTTTTCGATCAAAGTACATGTTCATGCATTCATACTCATGGTTTTCTTTAAACACGCTTATGTTATCTCTGTGTTTGTTGTTGGTTTAACATGTTGAGATGTATTGAAATCTCATTGTGGTAGATTTCGCTATCATTCCCCCCGGAATGGCAGAAGTTATGATGACCCAAACTTTGCCAAGCATGGCCTATAGAGTTTTATGCTTAGTAGTTGTGACTTCTTTGGGAGCTCTAATTATTTTAGAAAGCCTTAGAATTCTTGAATGGTAATTTGAGTCCAAAAAAGAACTACCCTTAGAATGCTAAGTGAGATTTGGCCTTGTTTAGAAATTTAGGCCCATTGGCTTAAGGCCCATGGCCTATATTTTTAGTCACAAGTGCCATGTGGCATGTAACTAATGTATTGTGAATCTAGACCTAATAATGGATTAAAGGGGAAATAGAAGTATAGGAAAATACTAAGGATTGGTCTACACGCCTATCCTAGAAAAGTTGCCACTTGTCACTATGTAAGAAACATTCTAGATGAATCAAGGGACAAAAGGAACCTAGAGAAGACTAAGGGAATTTTCGGCTAGATCATTTCCTACATGTTTAGACCCTTTGTTTTACCCAAATTCAAGTTCCAAGGAAAATATCTTTGGAAGGGAAGCTTAGGGAAGTGAAATAGAGCCTTTCTAGGAGATTTGCATGGGAAACCAAAAAGAGGCTTATGGGATTTCGAAATTGAGTCAGATTTTGCTAAGTGTCAAACATGCATGGAGCTTCTAGAAGGATTTGTGAAGAGAAATTTGTATAGGAGGACAAGAATACCCTTAGGAATTCGGCTAGCACACTCCCAAACACTATGTTCCTTTGCCACTTGTCACCTAGGCTAATTTGGACCAATAGAACATGAATGGTCACCTAGAGAAAGAGCATTGGAAGATGAAGCATCATCTTGGGAAGAGAAGTAGGAGGTGGACGGCTAAGCCATGGCACATGTCTTTTACCACTTGTCATCCATGCCATGCCAAAGGTTACTTGTTTGGGAAAAGAAAGAGTCATACGACATTTTACTATGTTACCCTTAAAAGAAACACTCAATTGTTTGAGGAAAGGAAGGACATAAAGGGAAGAGAAGAGGAATTCGACCCAGGGGAGGGAGCCCTACACGCCAACCACAAAAATGCACATTCCCAATCCAATCTAAGTGAAGAATCCCAAGAGCTATTTTTGGCCAAAGAGAAAAAAGGAAGGAAATCTTTGCCACTTGTTTTGCATGCATTGGATTTCAACCACCAATGAGGGAATGGGGAGTTTTCTATAAAAGGGGAGGAAGACCACACGCCTAAGGGGTTTTACTTTTTGTCAATTTCGGTTTTTGTATGCTCTCACTCTCTCCATCCAACTCTTTCAAATTTTCTTGAAGATTCCCTCACTTTCTTATACTTTCTCCTTAACCAAACAAGAGGATTTTATTATCTCAAAAGGAGATTTCAGCACACTAAGTCTAGTCAAGGTAAGAATCGGTTTTTCCTTCTAAGCTTCACACACACATCATTTGCTTAACTCGAAAATGAGATTCAAATCTCATTTGGTTAATAAGAAAGATAAAACACTTACACTTTCTTGTGATTTCTTGAAAATGATTTAGGTTATATTTGGGGGGTAAAGATGAGAAATCTCATCTCATCTCATCATTACATCTTTTTCAACTTTCCATATAAAATATAATAAACAATTCAACTTTTTCAAATTCTAATTCAACTTTTTCAAATCTCAAAACAATAATAATATTAAAAAATAATATTTTAAACTTTCATCTTAACACTATTCACAAAATTTTTAAAATTTTTTATCTTATCTCAACATCCAAACCTAACCTTAAGGTTCTTAAGAAACCTTTGAAGCCGAGTAGAGTGAAAATGTTTTTCAGCCACTATTTGTATCTTTGGATATTTTAGGGTTTTGCTTTACCTTAAGAGTGAAATGAAGAAATTTTACCCCAAAAACCCTAGAAGCCGAATGGATATAGATAAGTATTGCCTTAGAAATCTACACCTACACTCAAGAACACGAGATTGGTTTTTTTTTTAGTTACTTTTCTAATATAGAATGTTCGGATTTACAGCTTGTTAATATTTCCATACGTGGATTTTTGAAAGTATACACTCAACCTACTCTTGGTTAATACTTGTATATGATTGTGTAAATCTTTTCATTGCCATGTTTGCATTGTTTGCTATTTCTTGATTGCTTGTTTGATTATGCTAATATGATCTTGTATGAATCTATAGAAGGAATTATATGCTTGAAATTTTTGATGAAAATGTCATGAAATACTCTCACACGTTTCGGTTTTCACTTGTTTAAGAATGATGGATTATGAATCATGATGTTTCGGCCATACCATGTCTTGAATGATTTGGATCTTAGCCAAATGTTATGCTTTGTTTTACTAAGCTTTGATTTCTATGTTATATGCTTGAAGATTGGAACATGTTTAAGTGATGAATCTCATGATTTTTGCCCCTATGTGTTTTGACCCAAGTATGTTCCTATGGTTTCATGAATGTGATTGGATGTTTCATGTGTTTCATGTAATCATGCTTGATTTGAACATGTTATGCCTTGTTATTTCATGCATGGCATTACATATGTCACATGTCAAGTATAAGTATGTATTTCTTAAGTTCAATGTCTCATGTATTTGGGAAATATTTTTGGAAGAAAGTGGTTCTTTTTTTAAGAAAAGAGTCAAATGTTTTATCACGACCCCAAGTGCTAGGATGAGGGATTGTTCTAGTAGAACTCTTCTGTTCACTCTAGAGTGCTTAAGAATGAAGTAGTAACTCCTTGGTTGATGAAAAATAGTCGACAAGCCTCAAATGGGTTCTTTTCAAAGAATGCCAAAGCAAGGAAGCACCTAATGCTAGTGGGTGCATAATGCATGTAATTCGAAGAAGTAAGGTCAAGTTATTATGATTCTCTGTGTATCTCAAACTGTAGGGATAGTGGTAAGCAGGGGTGATGGTAGAATCTTATCTGTGATTTCCTGCCTACAGGTCGTTAATGGTATGATAACTAGCAGGAACACATGGTGCAAGGAGAGGAGTCATGTTGTGTCCACCATATGAATAAGAATAAGAGCTTATGTGATAAGGATCACTCGATGCAAATCTTGTGATATGTTTTGTTAACAAAAGTTCTGATTAGGAATCAACATGAAAAGAAAAGTTAAGAAAAGTTTTTTGAAAATGTTAAAGTCTCTGTACAAGTCTTTTGAAAATGGTCAAATGCATATGTCAAGTTCTATTTAAGTCACGTACATGTTCATGCACACATTCATGATGTACCTCTTGTATGCTTGCTTTAACTATTATATGTTGTGTGATTACTTGCTGAGACTTCTTGAAATCTCATTGTGGTAGTTTCCACTACCATTCCCTATCCGGAAGGTAGAAGTTGTTACAGGTGTAGAGAATGATACCTATGTCTTAGAGGAAGAGAACGACACCTTTTGTGGAGTTTCATGGTGCTTGGCTCCTGATAAGACTTTAATATTGAAGGAAAAAAAATTTTAGTTATTTTGGTAAAAAGAACTTATGGTCTTAGGCCTCAACTTTTGAGAAACAATATTTTTTAGAAGGTCCCATGTGTTTTGGGAGAAAAAACTTTATTACTTGATATTTTGGGATATTTTACCTTATGCTAAAACATTATGGTCATGGACCAAGTGTTAATACTTTTTATTAGTTTGTACCATGTACTTTGCAACTGCTATTTGCGTTGCTTAGAATTTTCGACCTTTATATATTTTCCTTTGCAATGATATTGCATACTGCTAGTGTACTTAGGTGTATAGCATATTATTTGTCATGTACGAGGGGTATGTAGTTTTGTATTACCTGTCCCGACGTTTTAGTCACTGTCCAAGCCCAAATGGGGGCTGGGGGCACCACAGAAGTTGTGAAATGGTTAGCAGATAGAGATGGGGAAATGCAAGCGTGAAGAACCCCCAATAGTTAAGGAAGAACGTAGGGATGGGGACCCTAAAAAGGGCAAGAATAGTGCAATATCTAGTTCTCGACCCACTAGTGAGGATGGTTTTGAAGAAGCAGTATTCCTCATAGCAAGATTACTAGAGTGGGTAAAAGCAATTCAAAGGATTTTGACCCAAAAGGACGAATGCACTTGGAAAGTGGAATGATACATTATTATGATGTTTTAGGAGATGTATTTTGATGCTACTTTTGGAACGGGATTTGTGGTTTAAAAATCCTTATTTTGTATTAGAAGATCTTTTGGAACAAACATTTCGGGATTAATCAATGTTTTATTTTGCTACGATATTAAAATTGCTCAAGCTCTGTTTAGTTATGAACTTTTCTGCTTTGATATTGAGTATTGCTAGAAACAAGTTAGGTGTATTGCATGTTAAATGCCATGAATGTGGGGTATGTGACCTTGAGTTATATGTCCCAAAACTTCAGTCTTCATCCAATCCCAAGCGAGGTTTGTGGTGTCATTTCCTATGACGTTGATTTTCATATATATATATATATTGTTCTTGAAGCTTTGATTTATGTATTAAGAGTTTATTTTCGAAGTGTTATGGTTTAGATCTTTGATGAAGTGTTGTTGAACATGCAAGAATTTGTTTTAAACTCAAGCTAGAGGCTCTCGGGTGTGATGATTTGTTTGAATGAAATGTTTTTCATGACATGCTAGTTTTAATGCTTAGATCAAGTTAGAACTTGAATATGAGATATATGATTATGCTATTTGAATATTTATTGCATGAAAATCCAGGATCTAGTCACTTTGTTTCAAGTCCAAAGCATGCTATAACTGGTTTGATGGTTTTATGCAAACCAATTATTCTAAGTAGTATTTTGTAAGTTTTGATTGATTTTTCAAGCATGCTATCACTTAGGTTTGATTGGTGAACTTGTTATCAAAGTAGTTATGGACTTTTGGAGCCCTTGGAGTTGATTTGAAAGTGTTAGACCAAGAACATCAAAAGTAGCTTCTATTTGACCTTATCTTGATGTTTTGACATTTTGTATAGTGTAGTGAGTTTAAGTTTTTAAGAAGTGTGTAAATTGGTATCTTAGCACGATTTTAGAATTAAGGATGTGATTGTTTTTGGAGTTGCTAAAATTGGTTTAAGCATGTTAGTATGTAGAAAGGTCAAAAAGTTACAAAATCATGTTTTGGCCTAATACATGAATCGGCCTAAGTATGTTTCTCATAGTTGTGATTAGTTTTAAATTTTTCTGAATTCATATTCCTCATGTTAATTTTGGTAAGTTTTGGAGTTTGTTTGCAAAATCCTTATTTTAGGGGCAAATTTGTAATTTCCCACAAGTAGAACCTAACTTTGCAATTTAGCCCTAAGTTGGTAACTCCTATGTTTATAAGAATTTAGTGGGATTTTCAAAACCTAGAAAATATCTTATTTCGGTTCACACTTTTTGCACTGACTTTACGTTATGCTATATCCCTGTAAGTTAGCTTTTAACTTATTTTCGGTATTTTTATGTATGTATGGTAGTAAGAATTAAATTCTTTATATTCATGTCACTTATGCTTATTGTAATTGTTATAATATTCCATGTCATATATTACACATTTGTACGTTACATTCATGAATGCCATGTCTTCTGTTACATGTTTATTTGTTACATGCCACGAATGCCATGTCATACGTTACATGAGTATGTCACGAAAATATTTCTAAGTCATGCATGAGTTGTTATGTTTTATCATGACCCTAATACTAGGATGAATGATTATCTTAGCTGAACTCCTTTATCCACTTTGGAGTGATTAAAATAGAGTGGAGTCCCTTGGTTTGACGAAATACAGTCAAGAAGTTTCGAATGAGACCTAAGTAATTGGTTTCCATACGAAAGTCAAGGCACCCAACGCTAGTAGTGTGAAACTTTTTACAAGCATTTAACCCATGATAATGGTTAGTTTGAACTACCATGAGGGAAGACTCTTGTAATGGTTAATTTGTACTACCTGAGTATTCCACACTAAATATTCTTACTAGGGTTAGTTCATATGACCTGAGTGTTTATATAAAGCTTTCAAGACGTACTCACAGTTGGTGTAGAAACTTGTGGTGTGATTCGGTACGGGCATGAGTACACAGTTCGTGGGGAGCTATGGAGCGCCCATTTTTTAGTAAACAAACATATATTTGTAAAAATGTTTCATATTCACACAAGCATGTTAAAACACGTTATGTTCAAGTCAAGTTGTGTTATATTCAAGCCAAGTCACGTTATGTTCAAGCCAAGCACGTTATGTTCAAGTCAAGTTACATTATGTTCAAGTCAAGTCATATTATTTCCATGTCAAGTCATGTCACTATCAAGTCATG
Organism: Pterocarya stenoptera; assembly: GCA_003123785.1. NCBI lineage: Eukaryota > Viridiplantae > Streptophyta > Magnoliopsida > Fagales > Juglandaceae > Pterocarya > Pterocarya stenoptera. Next base: position 383,919 of record QEOT01124315.1, on the reverse strand, counting down.
TCAATCATGTTCAAGTCCATGTCATGAAGCATACATGTCATTTATTGTCATGCTTGCCTATTCATATTGTTGGTAGTTTAGGAGACTTACTTACTAAGATTTTATAACTTCACTATGGTAGTCCCAAGGGTCATTATCCCTAGAATGGTAGGTGATGTGTTAGAAGGTAGAGGATCAGCACTTTACCAGTTCGACAAGGTTGAATAGACTATGGAGGACGCATGAGGAGCTGATGAAGTCGATCCTCCATTTTCTGGACGTTATTTTGGATAGCATAGTCGAGCTGTGTGAGTGGCTTAATGATTTAGCTTAGCAGTTTTATTTCATATCCGTACTTATGGAGCGCTGTCTCTAGTACTCATTTTGATTCAGGCTAATTTTATGAATTTTGGATATGTGAATATTATGGAAATATATTTATGTTTTGGGATATAGCATTCTGGTACATTGCAAATAGTGCATATTGTTATATGCATGGTAGGTGCATTGCATCCTTAATTTTCATGAATGAGAGTTTGCGATCAAGTGTTGCATGTCTCGACACTTCAAGCTCTGTCAAATCTCAAGCGAAGTCTGGAGACGTTGCAGGCGTGTTATGTATAAGCCTCTAGTACTATTGTTTCTAGTTTTTGGCTAATACCCTACTCTTTTCACCTACTACATTTGTACACATGTGTACTTAGCATATGAGCACACAATGCTCCTACATCCTTAAAGGGGTGCGAACCCAAGCGGCGTGCTTCCCGAGCATTATAGCTCCTCACCAAATCACAACTAGGGGTTAAAGGCATATGAGCACACAAGACTCCTACATGCGTAAGGTGATGCGAACCCATGAGGCGTGTTTCCTGGGCACTGCAGTTCCTCACCAAACCACAACTAAGGGTCAAAGGCGCCACAAAGTATACAACTAGTTTATGGGGAGACCGAAGTGCATATGTTAATAAATGGATATGATTGGTGAAATGGGTTTTCACGTGTTGAATGGACTGGAGTCCAAGACATTATATGTTATCTGTTGATTTGGGCACTGGGTGCTTGATGATGTATAGGGTGAATCATGATTAGTTTATTTGCACGGAGGTTGGTACCTCGGTATACATATTTATAAATGTGATTTCTCTTTTTTGTTATTTGAAGTTCACTCATTTGTATTCATTGCCATTTCTTACATTAATAATGGCTATCTTGGCTATCTTTGGTATTCATACTCCTAGTTTCTGACTAGTACCTTATATTTCTTCCGCTGCAACCTTTTGTACACACTTGTGCCTAACGTATGAGCACACCATATTTCTATGTTACGTAAGGGATGAAACTTGTGCGGCATGCATCTTGGGCATCGTGGTTCCTTGCCAAACCACAACGAGGGGCCGAAGGCACCACACACACACACACACACACACACACACAGAAACTTGAATAACTGAAGTAAAAGTTTTAGAAACAGAGTGAGGTAAATATATGAAGTGTCTGACAAAAACAAAAAGAGAGGAAAATGAGGCTTCTCAGGTTCCTTGCACAATGCCATGTGATTGGTCCTCTCGTTGGTGGCATCCTTCAATCTAGGTGTATGTCAGATTAAAGGCATCACAGATGGAAGAAAAATTAAAAATGGAGGTTCTGACATGAGTTAGACGGTTGACCAAAGAGGAACGAGCCTTTTGGTGGTGGTTGGTCCTTTTTGGTCTCCTATTGTGAATGTAAGATAAGTGTAAGCTTTCTAATGCATAGCAATGGGTGACTTGCATGGGTAGAGACTAAGGGCCCCTTTGGATACTTACAATATCTCAAAATATCAGTAAATAGTAGTGAAATGGTTTGAATTAAGATGTTTTATTGAATTTTAAAAAATGAGAGAAAAAATTGAATAAAAATATTATAAAATTAACAAATTATTTGAGTATAATACTTTAATATTATTTTTGGTTTGAAATTTGAAAAAGTTGTTTTATTTCTTGTGTTTTGTTTGGAAATTAGGAAAAATTGTAATGATTAGGTAAGATGGAGAAGTTGAAAATTGGAAATTGAAAAGTATTTTGTATTTGACTAATGTTTGGGAACAAAATATATGAGAATACCTAATAATATTTGTGTTCCCAAACTAGCCCTTTCTATGACTGTTACTAATGCAATGGAAGTAGAGTTTATCAAGGCTACATCTTTGCAAAATGTCATCATCTTGATTAAGGGCAACACCCTATTTATGTTCGGTGGCCTATAAGGTTTTTTCTAAGATCCTTGTTAATCAGATGACGGGTTTTTTACATAAATTGGTTTCGTCGGAGCAAGGTGCCTTTGTACTTGGACGAAGTATATTTGAGAATATTACTCTTGCTCAAGAAATGATTTATTCGCTAAATAAGAAATCTTTGGGAGGTAATGTAATGGTAAAAATTGATATTCCTAAGGCGTATGATCGGGTGGATTGGTCTTTTCACTTGGAAGTGTTTAAATGTTTTGGGTTTAATTCTAATTTCTATATTCTGATTGGAGAGTGTGCTCAGTCCCCATGGTATTCAGTTATGATGAATGGAACCACCAAAGGTTTCTTTAAATCCGTTCGGGGCCTACGGCAAGGAGACCCATTATCTCCTTATTTATTTATTATCATGGAGGAGGTCTTAACGCGTTTATTAAAAAATAATTTTGAAAGGGGTCGGATAGGTAGATTTTCTCATCCTAGTGGTGTGCCTTTGATTTCTCATTTATTATATGCGGATGACGTTTTAATTTTTTTGAATGGTGGGCGAAGGTCTGTAAGGAGGCTAATGGAGACATTGGATCTTTATCAAAGTTGGTCGGGTCAAAGCATTAACAGAGAAAAATCAGCTTTCTATCCTTCTAGACATATAAATCTATCTCGTAAACGTGCTTTGATGAGATTGATGGGTTTTAAAGAAGGCAATTTTCCAGTAATTTATTTGGGAGTGCCGTTGGTTGTGGGTAGACTTACAGTTAGAATGTTAGAGACACTTGTGATTAAAATTCGGAATAAGATTACTAGTTGGAAGGCTAAAATATTGTCACAAGGTGGGCGACTGATTCTCTTGCGCCATGTTCTTTCAAGTATGGCAATACACTTGCTCTCAATTATGAAGGTGCCCCTGGGTATCTATAATTAGATAAATTCTTTGTTATCAAATTTTTTTTTTTTGGGGGATATCAGTAGAAAGCAGAAGATGAAATGGAGGTCTTGGAGGAAGCTGTAAACCGATGGTAGAATAAGGGTTGGGGATGAGGGATCTTATTGAAATTCAAAAGTCGTTGCACATGAAGTTTGCTTGGAGGATTATTTAGTTTTAAATTTTTCTAAATAGATCTTTAAGTTTAGGACAAAATTTACATGAGGTATGTAAATTTTAGTGATTTTTGGAGTTAGGATGAAAAATCATTAAATTAGAGATAAAATGATTATTTTCTCACATATAGAGGGTAAAATGATATTTTTATTTTAAATTGATATTTTTTCATATTTCTAATTGTTAGTGATTAAGTTCTAACTTTTAGAAATCACTACTTTCAGTTTCTTGTGATCGTGTTTGAGTTTTGTCTAGAAAATGCAAAGATCGAGGTAAGTTAGCTTTTAACTTACTAACAGTTTAATGTGTATGAGTGATAAGTAAATGAACTACAGTGTATGTATGTATGTATGTATGTATGTATTTATGTATGTATGTATGTTATCATTTATGCCATGCCAAGTCATTACGTATTTATCTGTTATACAGAATTTATTCTGTCACGAGTTATTCATCTGTTATACAAGATATTTTGTCACGTATTGCTATACATTGCAAGTATGTCATGTTAAGTTAAGTATGTCATCTGTTATATGTATGTCATATCATGTAATATTCAATGTTGCAAGTATGCCATGTTAAGTGTGTTGCCTGTTATATGTTATGTTATGTTATGGATGTTTCTATTTCAAGTAAGTCATATATCTTGAGTTATGTTCAAGTCATGTTATGTTATGTTAGGGCTTCTGTCCTTTCGTGCTCTAGTCACGTTTTGTCTCGAATACAATTTGTGTATTTTGAGAACAGTTATGTAAATTACGACCCTAAGCGCTAGGATGAGGTAATATCCTAGTGGAACTCCTTTATTCACGTTGGAGTATTTAAATAGGTGTGAAATTCCCTGCGTTGATGAAGTACAATTAACAGATTGCGAATGAGGCCTAATTAACTGGTCATCGAAGCGCGCCAAACACTAATGCCGATAGAGCCATACTTTATTTTACGTGTCTCCACAGAGTATGTCACAAACAATTCATGGGGTTACAACAACTGTGAAGTATGAAGTATGGGGCCACAACAATTATGGAGAATACATTACGTGAGATGTAGCAATTGTGACACGTTGAATACGTGGGACCACAACAACTATGGAGTACATATTAACACACTTACAGCTGGTACAGATACCTGTGTTGTGATGCGGTAATCGGCAGGGACACACGACTCAAGGGGACTTGTGTAGCATCCGTATGGTCACTTTAATGATTAAATCTATTGAATAAGATTTTAAGTTCATGTATTTCACGTTATGTTATGATCAATTTTATGTCAAGTCAAGTCTCAGTTGAAATCCAGTTCAGTTTAAGCAAGTCAACTTCAGTTCACGTTTTAGTTTAAGATATGTTAGTTATGTTATGCAGTTTATTAATTTATGCTATGATTACTTATAATTTTAATTATGCATTCATGCTTTTACTGCCATGCATGCATCATTAACCTGTGTGAAGGTTTTCCGTTAACTTGCTGAGATTTATAATCAAATCTCACTTTGGTAGTCCCAACTACTATTCCCATCTGAATGGTAGATCTTATTACAGGACTTGAAGAAGAATCGGGATTTGACCAACTAGACACGGTAGACTGAGTGATGATGCGGCATCAATGTTAATATAGTAGTTAACTTAAATTACTACTTGTATTATGGAGTTACATATCCAGTACTCTTTGGATCATAGCCATTTTGGACTAGCGTTATAATCTCAGCTATTTAGTATGTCATTTTGTATGAAATATGTTTTAAGTATTTGTGATACTTTTCAATTTGTTGCATAGTATTACTAAAGAAAGAAAAAAATTATTCGCTGGGAATATTGTATAATGCCATATGCATGTTAGGAACATTGCATCATATATGTCATGAACGGAACAAGTAACCTTGTGTTACATGTCTCGATGCTTCAAATGTCCATCTAATTCCAAGCGAGATTTGGGGTTGTCACATCACAAGACCGGATTAAATATATATCAAAATTTAAATCTGGAAACAAGATAACTTTGGCTACCATCTTGCTGAAAATCTGAAAAATAATTTCTAAATATAGATGTTAATATAAAAGGAAATTATCCCGAGAATAATGAGATTATCTAAAATGGAATATTCAGTGATTTGCGGCTTGAATTGTGAATTCGGGAGGATTTGGTAACCAATAGATTGATTTCGGAACTCGTGGTCAACAGCATCTTGATCCCGGTCGAGATGAATTATCCCACTAAGTAGATGTCGTGTGCACATAATATAACTAGCATGGAGGTCACAAATGAACGGGCGTGAAGGTCACAGAGACCACACGACCCTCTCCTCGCCTACTCAGTAGAAAGACTCTAGACCAGGATGAAATACTCCTCTCGCATTATCTAATTGTTGCCCACGATGTCGTTTAGATTGATCTTTTAAGTTGGTGGTTTAGACTAGTCGACCAATCTAACTACCTAGATCCTGGTCGTCAAGTTTTCGCGCCTTTAAGTCGTGCCTTTTGGTCCCGAGTCTCCTCGCCTACCGAGAGGTAAGCCTTCTCACCTTTGGGTGAGAGAAATCTCTTTGCTGCCCATGGGACAAAGCTCATAGCCCCAATCTCATCGGCTCTCTTCAGACATTGTTGCCTCTCATTGGTCTAGATCCATAGTCTCTTCTTTTGTACCAAAATGCTCTTTTTTTACACTAAATCTTCTCATTCCTTCAAATCCGAGAAAATAAATAAAAATATGTAGAAATAAAATAAAATCGTTAGCATTGAAGGAAAGATGACACTTTGCATAAATAAAAGAGTGATAAAAATCACATAAAAATAGCATTTATCACTAACCTTGTTGGCCGAAATCCACATAGGCCTTTTTGGACTTTTTCCTCTGTTTCCTCTTATGGGCTTTTTAATTTTAGAACTCTTATGGTCCAAAAATAAAATATACCTTGAGGCTCTCCTCTAACACTTAACATCTTCAAATAACTAAGATAAATCTTCGAATAAAACAGGAACGGGGACTTGGCAAAGTCCAGGTCCTCATTGTCCTTTCTTGACAATGTATCGGCTACCTTATTTTGTCACCCCTTCTTATACTACACCACAAAATCATAACCAAGGAGCTTAGTTATCCATTTTTGCTGAATTTGGGTGCTTTTCTTTTGATCCAGTAGATATTTGATGCTTTGTCGGTAGGTTTTTATAACAAAAGGTTGTCCTAATAAATAGGGCCTCCACTTAAGTATAGTTGAAACCCAGACAAACAACTCTTTTTCATAGGTAGACATCTTACTTGTCCTACCATTTAAAGTTTGGTTGTAAAAAGTCAATGGTCTTCCTGTAACGCCCCGTACTTGGATGGCTCGGAGAACTACTACTTATCACCTATAGTCATGTCTCACAATACAAATATAATCTTCAAAGGCTCCAAAACAAAACATAAATCATTTATTTCGATTTAATATATAAATTTCCTCAAGGTTATCAATGCAATAAATCAAATAACATAATTAAACTTTTCCACAATCTCTCAATAACCTCAACATAATAAACTTCTCTGAGTTTTTTCACAATAGTGTCCAATGAATATTAATCGTTATCTACAAAATAGTCACGTAACTTCTGTAAATCTTCAACCAAACACATATTTCGATACTTAAACCCGAAATACTAAAATAACTTATTTTTTCTAATAAGTTAAAATTTTCGTAGCCCTAAAATATTATCACTTTCCATATTAATCTATATCTAATTAATAATTTCAACTAGTACGTTAAATTCTAAATTATTCTTGTTAAAAGAAATTCTTTGTGGGCTAACATACAGTGTGACTAAGCCCACTTAAAATAGCCCATCGTAAAATAAAATATAAGTTCATAACACATTTGCTCAAGCTTATAACTCAAAGGGCAGAAATGTAATACCCTCTCAAGTCTCAACCCTGTTGCTCTACTTTATGCTTAACAAGCTTTATGAGGGACCAACTAACGTAAATCACTTTCTAATTGAAACCAACGTAAACATAAATCACTTTGTACATAAATGACTTTCTACATAAACAGAAATCACTTTCTATGCTTAACAAGCCCTATGTAAATCACTTTCTTTTTTAAACTAATATAAACTTTTTCTTGCGTGTAGCAGGGGGTTGCATGCAGTGTTGTGAATTTCGTACTATACCGGCCGGTACGGTCGGTATTTTCCTTACCGGCCACCTGACCGGTACAGGTACACCATATGTTCCGTACCGGCCGGTACCGGTTGTGCCAGCCGATATTTCGGCCTGTACCGACCTGTATGCCGGTCCGTACCGGCCTATATTTTGGCCTCTTTTTTTTTTTTCATATTTTCAAACTACAAGTTCATTTTTTGACCCCTAATTCAGACTAGACTATTTATAATTTATATATCTATGTATTTATATATAATTTATTTATATATAGACTATTATTTTGAAATATAATTTATATATATAATTTATTCATATACCGAAATGTTATCCCGAAACGGTACACGAAATGGCACCGGTACCAAAATATTTCGTTCTCATGGCTCGACTGGTACGGCATTCAGTACGGTATTCAAAACATTGGTTGCAGGACAAAAGCTTATCGAGAGAGAAGCAACGAGCGGTGGCGAGCGGCTGGGTGCGGTGGCAGACCACTTTGGAAGGGAGAGAGAAAGTGCTGAGAGAGAGAGAGAGGCGGACAGTGAGAGAGTGTGAGAACATGAGAGGAAGGGACAAAAGCTTACGGCGCAACGGTGAGTAGTCAGGGCAGTGGGTGGCAGCTTCCGTCGCTGGCAGCAGTTAGCTTTGTTCTGAGGAGCACAAATAGGGGCTCGTGTAGTTGATGTGTGGAAGAACTGGGGTTGTTAGCGTGGACGTGGGTTGCTCTGTTTTGTGTTTGGTAAAACAGAGGCTTCTGTTGGCAGTGGTGGTGCAAAGCTCTGGTGCATGGCGGGGCTTTGGGCTCACAATTTGGTTATTCCCATGAGGGTGGTTCTTCGATGTGATGCTTCTCGTGGCTGCGTGTGGGGGTGGCCGCAGAACATGAAGTGTGTAGGTGGCCGTGCGTGGTCGTGCCATTTGGTGGCTGTCGTGGCCTTGGGTGTGGGAGGATTGGGTTGTGTGCGTGGGGTTGGTTTGGTTTACAGTGGGTGACGCAAGTTCGTGGGGTAGATCATGGTCGCTAGTTTCGTTGGTGCTGGGTCTCAAGCAGTGGCCACTGGTGGTCTACAATGAACAGGAGAGACTCTGAGAGAGAGACATGGATAGAGGGAGTTCGTTGAGAGAGAACTTGATGAGTGTACGAAAGTACACTCTAAATATCCTATTATTGGACTATAATGCTAAAATGTGAATAGAAATTATAGGAATTAATGTGTATTATTGAATTGAGTTTCTATTTATTTTGAAATACTCCTAAGCAGATTTTTATGTTTAATTTCAGGGACTATAAAAGAGTAAGTCAAAAAGACCCAGTCAAATCCAAAGGACTTTCAAATGGGCAAGAGTTGGAACAACCTAAGAACTTTCAATGAGTGTAGGACTCTTTAAATAAGGATAATGATGGGATTTAAGAGTAATTCGGATCAAGAGAAATAGTCAGAGTCCAACATGCTCTAGGAGACTGTCTGGATATACTTTAGTATTTCGACCATAACTTTCTACTCACATATCGGATTGATTCGATTCTAGATGCGTTGGAAAGCTAACTTAAAGGGATACGACTTTGTCTCTAATACAAATTTCCAAATTCGAATTCTTGAAGTGCGTACATGGCTGCCAAGAAAAGTCTCAAGATTTAGGCGATTTTTCTATGCGAGAATCATGAAGATATTAGGGTTTCTTTTCTACCCTATATAAGGATATCATTAGGAGGCTGAAAAGAGGAGGAAGGAAGAAGAGAGGAATTTAATTGTCATGTCTGCTGTTTGCTTTACCTTTCTCTTGAGACTTTTGTTGTCCATTATATTTATGGGTAACTAAATTCTCAAGTAGGGCTAGGGATGAACTTGCACATTAGATGGTACTTGTAATTTATTTTTAATTTATATATTTGATTTTCAATTACTAAAACTCTTTTGTTTTATCATTCTCAATTCATCGTTGATGTTCTCTTCTCCTAATAATCATAGAATTTATTTTGTTTATGGATTCAGTCATGCTTTTTCTATTGAATGGATTAGTTCTTTGATTATGTTTGGATCAATTATTTATCTATATTGAATTAATTCTTTGCTGCAATATCGCTCCCAAAGTATATTGTCGTCGTAGGATTTTTTCAATAGTGATAATAATTTACGTATTTTAAAAGTGGTGAATGATTTTTCAAAGGGTTATATTTGTTTTAATCTTGGTTTATAAATCTATATCTTCCGATTGGAAATTTTGAGAATTGAGTTTCCAATTGAGTTATCCAATGAATCAAGAATAATTAAAATACCGGATTTGTGCAAGGGATTCCTAACGCTCTACTGCTTGTCAAATTTAAGTACTTTTTCCGTTAATCACTTTGCTTCACTTTAATTTACATTTAAAATTAATCTTTGTTCTCTATTAATCATTTAATATTTTTCCTTAGTTTTTTTGTTCCTTCTACTATTCTTTTACTTTATCTCTCTGTGGAATCGGCACCCCAAAGTTTTGCTACAACTACCGCGTTATTCTTTGGGCGTAATCAGAACTTGAAGGGAGAAATAGGTTGAAGAGTTGTGGGGAGGTGGAACTCGGGGAGGGAGAAAATGGGGATGAGGGACTCGGAAGAGGCAACCGTCGAGGAGAGGGAGGGAAAAAAAGATGAAACGAAAAGGGATCCCTTACCTAAACGACGTCGTTCACCCAATGGGCTGGTATATTCACAAGCTAGGCCTGGTTATTACACTTCCCATTTGCATCAGCACTGCCCCCATTACCCCGAGCCTGAGACATCACACTCTATTGTAAAGGGGAGGAAAAAGTTAGATAGTGCAAGGACTGGGGGTTGTGGTATAGCTTCCTTCAACTGCTAGAATGCATCCCTTGAATTTTCAGTCCATACAAAATTTTTTTGCTTGAGCATTTTTGTCAATGGCACTATAATGCCCTCGGACCCTTTTATAAATCTTTTGTATTATCCAGTCAGCCCTAGAAATCCTCTCAAGGCCTTCAAAGTGGTGGTTAAGGGTCACTCTTTCATGCCCAATAGCTTTTTAGCGCCAGCCCTCACTCCTTGGGTTGAATTTAGACGGTCCAAGTATGCCACCTCACTGCACCTAAATCTTCACTTTGTCTGCTTTGCATACAACTGAATGTTGCCTTGATGTCTCCACGGCCACTCTTAAGTGTTCCATGTGTTGCTCCCTTTTTATTGTAAACCAATATATCATCAAAAAAGGATAAGGATAAACTTTCTCAAATATGGTTTAAACATCTCATTCATGAAGCTTTGGAAGGGTGAATGGGCATTGGTTAGCTCGAGGGGTATGACTAGAAACTCATAGTGCACTCCATATGTCCTAAAGGCTATCTTTGGGACATCTTCTGGTTTCACAAGAATTTGGTCGTAACCAAATGTTGAATCTAAACTTGGAAAACATCACTACACCATTTAATTCAACCATCACTCCTCCACAACCAGTATAGAGAACTTGTTCTTGATGGTACCTTGGTTGAGAATCTGAGACCCCTATAATCCACAAAATGCCTCTGTGTACCATCTGCATTCCTCACTAGGAGTACATGAGAAGAATGGGGATTTTGGCTAGGTTGAATGACCCTAGGAGTTAGGAGTTCTTTCACTATTCTTTCTATTTCAACTTTATGGAAGTAGGGGTACGGAGAGGGTCTTATGGAGATTGGCTTAGTCCCAAGAAATAAATTGATTGCATGATCCTTAGATATTGAGGGTTGTAATTGGATTCCTGGAACACATCCATGTTGGATCCCAACAAAAACTATATTGCTGTTGATTGCCTCCCTTGTGCCATTAATTCATAAGCCCCTTCATCTTCTAGAACTTGGAGCATCACTCTTTTCTTTTTCAAACTTCTTGCATTGGTTCAAGGACCCTTCCTTAATCAACTGGGCTGCTGACAATCCTTTCATGGTTAACTCCTTAAAGTTTCATAATACAGATCCTAACTCTCTGAGCCACTATAACCCTAAGACCATGTCGCATTCAAAAAGTTGTTTGGTATCTTCACCCATACTTCTTCGCTTCTTCCTTCACTGGGTAGCAATTCCCCACTAGTTACCCTCACTCTAATCCTTTCCCCCAAATTTATAGGTAGTCTTTTTTTCTTAACCATTAATAGGTCTAGAAAATTGTATATTGACTGTGTCAATTAAGACTATTAACCAAGTAAAGCCTATGACTCCCTTAACCCTCGTGGTTTTAGAATTGTGTGACCCAGTTAGGGCATGTAAAGAAAAATCTAGTGTCTACTTGGTAATATTCAACTTAGCTAACTCCATTTATCTCTCTCTTTCAGGTAAGGTTGGTTCCTACATAGGTTCGGGTTCTAACTCAGACAATACTTTCTCCAAAAGGTATAAGTTGGGGTTTTGATACTTGTGGCCTACGTTCCATTTTGCATCACAATGGTAAGATAACTCCTTATCCCTCCTCTTTTTCATTTGATTTTGGTTTATTTTTTGGACGATAAGTGGGGGTTTCTATTGGCTTGGAGTTTTTAGTATACTAGGTTCTAATGAGTAGGAAAATCTCAGTTTGTTGTGTTTTTTGGTTAGGTTTAGATTTCCTTCCTGAATCTTGGCTAGGTTGTAGGCGATGGTCAGATTAGATGGATTGAACATCCTTACAGGGAGTCTTATTTCATCTCTTAACCCACTTGAAAAATAGCTTAGTTTGTAGGGAATTGAGAGACACCTTAGTCTGTTGGACAAAACTTCAAACCTAGCTTTGTTGTCTTCTATTAACCTAATTTTTCTCAACATCGTTGGGGATTCCATGGGGTTATCATAGGCATTTGGGCCAAATCTGACCAAAAGTGCCTTAACAAAAGCATCATAGTAAATGAGCTGTATCGATTCTTCCAAATCTTGGAACCAAACAAGGGCATGGTCCTTCCATATGAAAGGATCCTAGTCTAATACAATGCTACGGTAAAGTATTAAGAAAGGGAAGTGCTACAGCCCCTGCTGGGGTGTAGTGTTATTTTTTCATGTGTTTTTTTTAAGTTATTTTTTATATAGATTTTTTAACACTTTTAAATATTTTAAAAAAATAAAATAAATTTAGAACATCATTAAAAAACAATTCCTTAATCAGAAAGTAAAAAAAAAAATCATTAAAAATATTTCTTTAATCATGAAGTAAAATAAAAAATATTTTTTTAAATATTTTTTATTTTACTTCATGATTCAGAAAATATTTTTTAATAATATTGTGAATTTTTTTATTTTTTAAAAATTTAAAATTATTAAAAAAATTTATATATAAAAAAAAAGAAGTTAAAAACTACAAATAAAAAGAACACTTACTAACTCCAACGAGAGCTCCCAGCGGGGGATATTAAGAAAAGCAAAGAAATGATATACTTTATAGAGGCACCTCGTAGGATCCTCCCCTTGGAACACAGGAAATTCAAGCCTGATGGATCTCGTGTGGACCTCACCCCCTTGGAAGTTGCGTCTTTCATCTTGGTTATGATTCCTTTAAAATGACTCAGGAAGGTTGTGACTCTGATTTTTCTTTTCCATCTCTTAGGTTAAAGCTGACAGGTGCAACAATATCATTGCCTCATTTTCCCTTTTAAGGACCAACAACTCAGTCTCCAGATGTTGATATTGAGCATTAGTGTTTTTCTTTAAGGCATTCAAGCAATCTTGTAGCCATGGAAATAATACTTCTGTGCACAAAGACTAGTGTCTCTCTGATACCAACTATAACATACCTCTGTGTATTGTAAATATTTGAATGCATTAACCTCACTTCGAGGGTAAGTGAAGAAGAAGACAAGACAGGAAAGGAGAATATTCAATTACTTTTACGGATAAAATGTGCAGAGCACAACTGCGAGTACATATAGCAGGCAATGTAACAGATTCTACCGAAAGTGGCCAAGGCTCCTGGCCAAGCAGTACTAACAACAAAATACAAACCAACAGTCTTAGTCCATGGGCTCTAGTCCAACGCCTCAGTAGCTGATACATAAGAAAGGAAATAACAAAGCTAATAAATTAACATGAGGAAATGACAAAAGCCAACCAGCCTCTGGCCCATTTCAACAGATGACTTCTGAACCCCTTGTACTTTCTCAACTCCCCTTCACAACAGATCTCGAACTCTCCTTAAGTGCCCTAGCTAGCTTTTTCATGCACATTATACAACAAGATATATATATATATATATCTATTCTACAGAACGTAGAATGATGTGAGCACCATACTGTGGTTGAAGAGTGATACGAGTGGAAGGAGCATGAGTATATGACGGGGAAAGCTCAAAACAGAAGCGTTGTAGAATCATTGAGAGAGCCATCTTAGCTTCAATCATAGCGAAATTTTGTCCAATGCATATCCTAGGACCCCATCCGAATGGTAAAAAAGAAACTTGACCCTTTGTGGCCTTCAAGACTCCATCAGAGAATCTCTCTGGTTTGAACTCGTCTGCATCATCTCCCCAAAGTTCACGATCATGATGGATGAAGGTTATGGGTAAGGAGACCCGCACTCCGGCTGGTAAAGACAACCTTCCAAGTTTTGTATCCTCATGAACAACTCGACTCAAAGCAAGTATAGGTGGGTATAGTCTGAGAACCTCATACAATATCATAGTCACCTGTGACATTGAAAGAGGGATATATATTGAATAGAAGAACCAAATGCTCTAGCAAAGATGGTGAAAATAGAG
>QEOT01124315.1:349801-368770 GCA_003123785.1 Pterocarya stenoptera | reverse complement strand
ATATATATATATATATATCTATTCTACAGAACGTAGAATGATGTGAGCACCATACTGTGGTTGAAGAGTGATACGAGTGGAAGGAGCATGAGTATATGACGGGGAAAGCTCAAAACAGAAGCGTTGTAGAATCATTGAGAGAGCCATCTTAGCTTCAATCATAGCGAAATTTTGTCCAATGCATATCCTAGGACCCCATCCGAATGGTAAAAAAGAAACTTGACCCTTTGTGGCCTTCAAGACTCCATCAGAGAATCTCTCTGGTTTGAACTCGTCTGCATCATCTCCCCAAAGTTCACGATCATGATGGATGAAGGTTATGGGTAAGGAGACCCGCACTCCGGCTGGTAAAGACAACCTTCCAAGTTTTGTATCCTCATGAACAACTCGACTCAAAGCAAGTATAGGTGGGTATAGTCTGAGAACCTCATACAATATCATAGTCACCTGTGACATTGAAAGAGGGATATATATTGAATAGAAGAACCAAATGCTCTAGCAAAGATGGTGAAAATAGAGATGTTCAGCAAACAAGCAATGTTTCAAAACTAACCATAAAATAACAGCTGTAGTTTCTAAAAAATACACCAAGGTCCAGTCCGATCGGTGAAGTTCGGAAAGTTACATAATCAGTACTTTTGGTGGATTAGTTTAATCCCTTAATCCTAAAGAAAGTAAAAATTTAAAAGTGATAGTGCAATGGATGGATATGACTTCTCGGCCAAAGTATAAGTAGATATGCAACTATGTTCACATGACATGACTTCCGATCCTGTTCTATGACCTTTTTAAGAATGATCTATGCCTCAAATGTTATCTAAATCCTCGAAACAAAATAATTGGTACTTGTAGATTATAAGCTCTAAAAAGAGAAATCTTTTAGAGAGGATCAGGTTTCAACTTCCAAATCAAAGTGAAATATATATAAAAGAAATACTCACAACTTTTAGGTGATTTAATCCATCAAAGTCTGGTTTTTCTTTGCCAAAAACTTGTAAGACTTCTTCTCTTGCACGTACTTGCCAATTTGGATATTTACTCAGCAAAACCATTGTCCAAGCGAGCAAAACCGAGGTGGTCTCTTGCCCGGCAATATAAAATAGTTTGCATTCCTCTATTACGTCCTGGAGATTCATTCCAATGTTCTTATTGTCTTGAATTTCTTTGAAGTTTGACTCCATAAGTATACCTAATAAGTCATCATTTATGGCTTCTCCTGCTTTTGTTGCCTCCTCTCTTTTGTTGATAATTCCTTTGAGCGATGCTTGTATTTGTTTATCAATTTCTTTCATCCTCTTGTTCATCTTAGTTGGTAGAAACCTACATACATGCAAAACCATTCAAATGAATTTTTGGGATCTTGCTAGCAGATGCTACTTTGTATCATTGAAAAACAAAATTACATGTAGGATGAGCTATAAAAACCACATTAATGGGATTTAGTGCTCTTACTTTCCTACTCGAGTTTACTTATAATATTCTAAAAACAAATAAAAGGATCAAAGTATATATGTTAATGTTTCTTTCCAAATGGTCTTTCAGAAATAGCATTCTTACTTGTAGAACAAAATAGTAATTGGCCTTTTACACAACTCATTTGAGAAATGAACCAAAATCCCATGACAAATATGATTAATTAATAATTATTATTAATAAATATTAGAACATTTTGGCTTACCTCCATCCTGGAATGTAAATAGACTGTACCGATTTCATTGCAAGCTCTGCTAGCTCTCTTTGGAGTTCGAAAATCATTATTCCTTCTTCGTAGCTACTCCCGAATGCTGCCCGCGAAATCACATCACATGACAATTTTTTTAGATAAGGCCATACGTCTAACTCAACTGCCCCAGACTCTTTGGTGATCACCAAACTCCCCCATTTGCTAATCATGTCGTTGCAACTCTGATGAAGTACTCCTGGTAACAAATTCTATAGTAAACGACATACGATTAAAAAAAAAAAAAAAGAGTAAAAAAAATATATAGGTGATCAGTATGTATCATACCGAGCATATAAAACCTGCACATTTAAAAACATTTCAAATATATCCTAACTTCAGATCTGTAGCCAATATCATTGTCAGCTGATTTTGATAGTACTGGAAATGTTTGGTTGAAAGTATAAATATTATAAAAAGTCTGTTTTTTTCATGGTTGGTGATGCAAGTCCAAAATTGGAACTTCGGAAGTGCTGGACACACTCTAATGATACCCTTTCATGTCTTAAATAAAACACACATGCCAACAATATACGTGAATGCGAGATATTGTATATTCATAATTGTGCCAAATGACAACCAAGAGACACTAAACTTTGTAATATAACACTTGCTAAGTGTAGTAGTTAGGGCTGCTGGGCGGGCCCCCCATAGGACAATCTATGTATTATCGGGCGGATCAATTGTGAAAAGCCGTTTAAGTGGGCAAGGGTGGGATGGAACCCCACCCGCCTAAGAGTGTGAGAGAATTATCATGTAATGGGGAAAAAGAATTTTCAATACCCTTTAGTTTTGGATGAAGTTTCAGGAACATTTAATAATAATTTCTGAGAAAAAAAAAAAAATCACAACTACTTGTAACATCATTTAAAAAAATATAAGTGCACATGAAACGCCATTGTTGAATAAAAAATGCCTGAAAACAAATTGAAATAATAAAACTAACCTTCAACTTCTCTAGACGGAATGCTGGATTGATAATCTTTCTATGTTTAGCCCATTTCTCAGCATTATAAGTTGCAAGGCCGGTTGCCAGCAATGTGGCAAGTGGATGTCCATCTGGCTTCCGAAAGATGTAGTTCTTGGAGAGGATATCTTTTACTTGTTCTAGGTTCATAATGTTCACCGTTGGTGCCGTACCAATCCATGTAAAGAAGTTCTTACCTGCATTTTTATTATATTTAACCAATTCCCTTTAGTCATTTCTATATTAGTTGTGTTTGAGATTTCCTTGAAAGATGTACGCATAAGTTGTTTGTGCAAAAGGGATTGCAAAAGAGAAAATAGTGAGAAAAGTTTGTCTCAAGGCGTTACAAAATATCGCTTTCTTTAAGACAATATTCGCCCCTATCAATAACAGTATGCATACGGGTTACAAGTGAATTTGCCTCCAAGATACAATGAAGCCTAGAATAAGTTTGTTTGTCTTGCTGCGTTTTACATACACAAAATTAGATCTCGAATACCCTCAGATTTTACTATTTAACCAAGAGATTAGAAATTTGTTCTCTGCAAAACGAATAGATTCTAATAATAAGTTTTGAAGAAATGAAAAGCTTTTGGGAGAGAGAAAATTTTGAAATTACCTTCTTTCCATTGTGTGATTCTATGTTAAAACTCGTAGACCAATGAGTCTATTTATAGAGGGCTAAAGACTGTGAATGAAAAGTTGTAACTTTTCATTTTTTTGTAATCTGATACGAACAGGTATATTTATCCTGCTTGTTATCAAGTGACACAATTGTTGAACTTAGTCCAACGGTCACGTTGCTTCCCACCAGCTGGTTTGCCCAAGTTCAAGTCCCAACCAATGCGGCTTTTGAATTTTTATTTGCAAGCACTTGTGTGCCAAACACTTTGGGTTGCACCATCAAAACCCCGAGGAAAGTGGCCCATGGCCAAGCTGCCCATGTCCTGGTCATGTCACTGACACGCCAAGACAGGCCCCTGACATGGCCACTGACATACCTGGACAGCCCAACAACCAGCCCACATACATGCCATGGCCCATGCCTTGACACGCATGGGGCACCCAATAGGGTTGTTGGTTGCACGCAGCCCAGCATGCGTACGCCCATGCGCATGCCCATTGAGGTTAGTGATCGTGGGCAACCTAGTGCATGACCAGGCATGCACACGCCCATGCGCATGCCCATGCGTGCACCCTTGCGCATACCCATGCGTGCGTCCCTACACCGCATGCCCCTGCGTCCTGTGCCCATGTGCACGCCCTTGCGCTGCACGCCCATGCATTGCATGCCCTGCCCACGCCCAGGCCCCTGCTTGGGCCATGCCAGGCCAGCACCATGTAGCACCAGGCCATGCACGACACCATGCTATGCCCACCAACAGGCCACCCACGACACCTTGCCATGCCCAACAGTAGGCCTATCCATGGCACTCTGTCATGCCCACCAGTAGACCATGCACGTCACCATGCCGTGCCCTTCAACCATGAGCCAGACTAGCCCAACCGTGGGCCATGAACCACACTAGCCCACCCATGGGCCAATGTATGCCACGAGCCACCATGGCTCTTGCAAGACTATCTTATTACTTTCTTTTATTTTTATTTTAAGAATCTTTTGGAGGTTTCCACTTTGTAATCTCTATAAATAGAACCCTTAGACATTTAGTTTACATATTTTGGCAAATTCCCTAAGTGAATGGATTATTGTTCTTGAGATCATTTTTTGGTACTTGGCACTTGGGCTACTTGGGTGAAATTCGTAAATTCCTAGTAGAGAATCATCACTTTAAAATTCATGAATAGGTGTGATTTAATCTATCTTATTTCTTTTCAACTTTGTGAAATTTGTGAATCAAAGTTGATTTGTTATTTTTGTGGTCATTCATTATTCTTGAGTGTTCGTACTTTTTCCATCTTGTTCATCCATATTTCTTGCATCCATTCCATCTCTCCAAACACACCATACGGCCACCAAAAGGCATTCCACACTCACCACATTCGGCTACAACCTTAGATCACCATTCTTCTATTCCCCAATTGCCCTAGCTAAAATTCCCTAAGACTCCATCTTTCTAATCCCATAATTCCTATATTTGCCACTTACCAAAATTAGCCTTCCTCCATCCACATTAGCCCTAGACTCCCACAAAGTAATTCCTACATTTTTTGAATTCTCGACTCATCTCCAAATCCAATCCTTTGATCTTAGGAATTTCCATTTCATCTTTTATCCCTTAGATCACTCAAATCAACCAAAGACCTTATTCCATTGCCAAAACCGAAACCCAATCATTCCAAACTAATTCCTATCATTTAGAAATCTTAGCTCACTCCTCTCCATCTTTCCAAATCCTACTAAAGATCTTCATCATCTTTCCGTATTCAAATCCTATCTTCCATCTCCAATCCCTTAATTCTAAGAACATCCCTAGAATCACTCAATCCCACCAAAGACCTTCCTTATCTTACCTTAAGCAATCCCTTAATTCTAGGAACTTCCCTAGAATCTCTCCATCCCTAAAATCACTCAATTCCCTAGAATCACTTAAGTCAACCAAAGACTCTCATCCTCTTACCATATCCAAATCTCATCTTACCTTAGTCAATCCCTATACTCAAAGAACAACCCTAGACTCATTCAAACACTATTCATCTTCATCTTTCTTGTCTTAACCAAATTCCTATCTTTCTCAAATAGACTTTATCATTCTATGAGTCCTAGCCTCATTTATCTACATCCTTTCAAACCCTAATATCTCATCCTACACTCCAACCCTAAGCCAACTCTTCCCAATCTCGAAATTCTCCTTAGCCACCATCCAAACCCTAGTCTATTTTCACCATACCAACCCTAAACATCATTCAAGTGGTGCCAACATCAAGGGTAACTTTCAAGCCGTTCTACATTGCATCAAACATGCATATTCATTATTTAGATCATCTGAACTCATCATCATCATCATTTCCATTACTAAACATCATATCTCCATTAACTTAGGAACCCATCATTATCATTATTGATCAAAGGCCAAGCAAGAGGGCTAGTCACTTCAGTCTTCACAAGGAGAACCAAGGCGAGGACAACATAGTATTTAGGGACTAGATTGAGGTCCTTAACACACACGCACTCGGGTTGGTGCGGTACAACGCCTTGATCTGTTGGGCTGCACACCCAAATGCATGGGCTAATTGTGTCCCAACTCGTTTTTCACAATAAACCTTAAAAGATACCTTGTTGTGTTTCGAACCTTTACTCACTTGATCAATTCAAGTGTTTTATTCCACCAAGTCAAGTATCTAACTTGACTTGTAATTCAGACCCAAAATATTATAACCATAAGCAATAGCTTATAAACTTTCCTTAATTTCTTTTTTTTCAAAATAATTCACAACTTCTAAAAATAAATCTCAAAAATATTATTAATAATAAATATAATATATATTATTTTGAAAATATTTCCAACATAAGTAGTGTCGAATTACAAGCCATGGGACTTGAAAATAGGACAGTTCATTCGGACTGGGTTTTTTCCCGGTCCATTCCGAAATCCGAGAAACTGGATTCCGATTCTGGATTCAACCGGGTACAAATCCAGGCCAGAACCTGATACCCGGTTTTTATTTTTTATTTATTTATTTTATTTTATTTTTTTGTTCAGTTTGAATGTTTTGATGTTTCTTTTTTTAAATATAAATTTTGAAGATTTCATTCCCTAAGCGACGAGGAAACAAAATATTTTCAAGAATAATTATTGCATTAAACCGCATTGAAAACGCTAAAACAATAAACAAGTTAACAAGGTAACCTTTTTTTCCCTGCAAACTAATGGAACAAAGGAATAGAAAACTTACCCTATACTCGCTAAGATTTTCCCATTTGATGCAGAATATTGAAAACCGTGTTTTAAGTGCATAGAAAATGGGAAAAAAAATGGAGGAAATTTATTTTTTCAGAGATGACGAAGATGAATTTATCTAATACAAAGGTGCTATCAACTGAACCAAGTTTCCAAAAAATTAAAATAAAAAACATATATTTTAAAATTTTAAATTAAATTAAATGCCTTCCAGTTTTATCCATAAATCTTGAGAATATAAATGAGTTTTGTATAATTTTGAGATGACAAGTAACTCCATTTTTTTTTTTTTTTTCTAAACAAGCTTCATATATTAGATTAATAATAAAAAGCAGTACAGAGTTATGGTGGATCTTTTCCACTATCAAGAAACAACAGACATCTAGATAATAGGTCAGTGGGTAGGCTACCAAAAACAAGATTGGTGGCTGCCCATTGCGCTACAGAATGCGCACATCGATTTGCAGATCGATGAATTTTGGAAAAAATCCAAAGATTGTGAGAGGTTGAGATGATCTTGATGTCTTCGATAATAGGTTCAACTTGCCAGTGAGCAGGTTCTTTGTTGTTTATAGCTTCAATTACCAGTTGAGAATCCCCTTCCAAAATTGCCCTTTCTTGTTGCCTGTGGGAAGCCATTTTTGTGGCTAGGAGAGCTGCTTTGGCTTCAGCTACCAATGGGTTTGAAGTAAGGATTTTTTCAGTTTGGATTTCTAGGATTTCCCCATTTTGATCTCTGCAGACTGTAGAAGCCACTGAAAAACTGTCTCGAACTGCTGCGTCAAATGAGAAGCTTTGAAATGTATCCGGAGGGTTCTTCCAGCTGTCATCTTGGCTTTGTTTTTTTGTCTTCCATGCTTCCTTGTACTCTTTGTAGGTTTTATGCAGCTGAGCAATTGCAAGTTCCAGAGAAAATGGTTTATGATTATGGATTATTTCATTTCTTTGCTTCCAAATAAGATCCAACATTATCACAGCAAGTAGTTGAAAGTGGTGAGCTTCATCCTCTCTCATTCCCAGAGTTGTTGTCGGAGAAATGATCATCTTTATCCAGTCCGTTATAGTCACTATTGGTAGTATTTCCAACTTAAGTGGTAATGAGCTTTGGTACCACATGATTCTGGCAATTGGGCATTTTATAAAAAGATGAATGAGCGTTTCTTCTTCTTGATTGCAAAGAGGGCATACATCCGAAGAGACTTCCCGGATAATGGCTTTTATTCGTGATTTGGTCGGCAAAATGTTCCATTGAAGTTTCCAAAGCAAAAGTTTATGTCTATCGTGTATTTTTAGCTTCCATATGCCTTTGTATATGTTCATGGCTTCTGGGTTTTGGAGTGACTCTGGGTTGGCAGTAATCATTTGGTAAGCTGACTTAACAGAGAAATCACCAGAGTTGCTTGGGATCCATATTGTTTTATCCTGATTTCGAGGAAATGAAGACAAAGGTATTTTCTGTATTTCAGTTATACTGTCCGTATCAAACAGCTCCTGCATTTTCTGAATATTCCATGATCTGGGTTCATCAATAATTAGATCTGACACTTTTAGGTTGGGATGTGCTTCTTTCATTCCTGGTAATGGCTCGGGCTTGAAGCTCCCCATCGTTGGAATCCATGGTTGAGACCATATATTGATTGAATTACCATTACTGATCTGATAGCACCTTCCTTTTTCCAATATCTCTCTTGTTTGCAGTATTCCTTTCCATAGACTTGAGTCTGTCTGTTTTGGAGTTGTTTGCCAGAAATCAGTATTGTTGAGATATTTTGCTGATAGAATTTTATGCCAAAGTTTGTCTTGTGCTTTGCTCATTTCCCATCCCGTTTTTGCTAACATTGCTTGGTTCATGTTTGCCATCTGTCGAATGCCCAGACCTCCTAGGGACTTTGGCTGACATATAGATTTCCAAGATTTGAGGGTTAGGTTTTTTTGTTTATCCTTTGGGAAACCCCACCAGAAATTCTTGAAGCTTGTATCCAAAACCTTGCATACTTCTTTGGGGATTTTATGTGAAGCCATAAAGTAGGTAGGAATGGTGCTTGCAACTGTTCTTATCAACGTTGTTCTTCCTGCTTGAGAAAGTAGCTTTAGTTTCCATCCCTCCAATTTCTTGTTCACTTTGCTTAACATTTCTTTATAATCTTCTTTTTTCCTTCTGCTGAAAGAAGTTGGAAGTCCCAAATATTTCATTTTTGCCGACGATGCTTTATATGGTAGCCATCGTTTGATTGAAGTCTTAATCTCTTGGCTTGTGTTTGCTGTGGTGAAGATGGAGGATTTCTGCATGTTGACCTTCTGACCTGACCATATGTGATATTTATCAAGACTTTCTGATATTGTTTTCGCATTCCTCTCTGTTGCTTTTGCAAAAATAATCGTGTCATCCGCAAAGAGAAGATGTGAGACTGGTGGACTATTCCTGCTGATTTTCACTCCCTCTAATGCTCCTCTTGCTTCTTCTTGTAATAGAATCCTTGATAAAGCCTCTGTCACCAATATGAATAAAAAAGGGGATATGGGGTCCCCTTGTCTTAACCCTCTTTGTGCATTGAAAAACCCTCTGGGGGAGCCATTTATTAATACAGAGAAAGTAGCTGTCGTTATGCATTCTTTTACCAGGTTGATCCAGGCAGCATCATATCCCAAATGTTTCATTACCATAAACAGAAAATTCCACTCTACTTGATCGAAAGCCTTTTCCATATCAAGCTTAATGGCCATCAGTCCTTTTTTCCCCTTCTTTTTCTTGAGATGATGAAAAAGCTCGTAAGCAATTATTGTGTTCTCTTTTATGACTCGTCCGGGAACAAAGGCTGTTTGCAGTGGTGAAATGATATTGCTTAGAGTGGCTTTGAAGCGGTTTGCCATAATTTTGGTAATGATTTTGTATATGACATTTGTGAGGCTAATTGGACGATATTGGCTCGGATTATTGGGACTTTGAATTTTTGGGATGAGGGCGATATTTGTGTGGTTTATCTGTCTCAACAATTTTCCATTCCTGAAGAAGGTTTGCACAGTGCTAATGACATCCTTTCTGATAATATGCCAATAGTGTCTAAAGAATAATGCCGTCATTCCATCTGGACCAGGTGCCTTATTATTTGGAATCTGCTTCAATGCCCCCAGTATTTCTTCTTCCATTGGTATCCTTAGAAGTGATTCATTTTCATGATCCGTTATTTGCCTCTCAAATAGGTTTTCTAAGTTGTTTGGGAAGCTTGGATTTGATGAAGAATATAATGATCTAAAATGAGCAAAGAAAGCATTTTCAATTGTATTGCTATCCGTAGACCAGTTACCTGTGCTCAGCTTGATGGAATTTATGGAATTTCGCCTTCTTCTGATTGTTGTTGATAGATGGAAGAATCTTGTATTTAGATCTGTTGACGTGAGCCATGTGATTCTTGACTTTTGTTTCCAGAGAATCTCTTCATTTTCCCTTTGTTGGTGGAGTTTTTGCTGAACTTGCTTTTCTCTCTCTTGACTGTATCTTGCTATGGGATTACTTTGAATTTCCATTAATTCTTCTTCCAATCTTTGGATATTGCTTTGAATTTTGCCAAAGTGTGTCTTGTTCCAAAGCTTGAGGGCGTCCTTTGTTGCTCTGATTTTTCTACAAAGGATATAAGCCAAATTACCATGAAATTGTTTATTCCAAGCCTCTCTGATGATGTTTTGGCTGAGAGGTTCGCTAACCCAGAAAGCCTCAAATTTAAAGGATGAAGGTTTACGAGTGGCTGTGACTGTATGTAGTAAGAGAGGGTGGTGATCCGATGCCGAAGAAGTCAGATGTTGTAGAAAAGCATCCGGGAAAAGAAGTCTCCATTGTTGATTAGTGATAGCCCTGTCCAGTCTTTCTCTGATTAAGGCAGGCCCTTGTCTATTATTAGACCAAGTAAATTGAGGCCCTGTAAAGCCTATATCTATAAGCCCATTTCTATTCATCAGTGCATTCAGACCATTTCCTTGATTATTTGAGATTGGGCGTCCACCATATTTCTCTTGTTGATTTGTTATATCATTAAAATCTCCTATACATATCCAAGAGCCTTTGAAAGATTGGTGCACCGAGTCAAGGTGATTCCAGAAGTGAGCTTTTTGATTCCAATGAGCAGGTGCATAGACAAATGTGATAAGCCAAGGATGATAAGAGGGATCCGAGTACACCAAAACAGAAATAGCATTTATATTCACATTCACCGGTTCAATTTCTACACCCGGTCTCCACATAAGTAGAAGTCCCCCTTTTTTACAAGAAGCTGAAAATTGCACAAAATGAAGGAAACCTAGACTATGTACAATAGATAAGGTGCGATCTTCCGTCACCAAGGTTTCCGATAAGAACACTATATCCGGATTATATATTCTAATATTAGCCCTTAAAGATCGAATTGCCTTGGGTCGGGCTAGGCCCCTGCAATTCCAAGCTATTATCCTCATTCTGATGGGGGAGGCTTCTTGAAGCTAGCCTCATTAGCTTGTTTGGATTTCCTAGGGATGGAAGGTCTTGTGTAGGGGGTCATGCGGACCTTTTCTTTTGATTTCATTTTTCCCGAATTGTCTGACTTCATTTTTATCAGAGTGTGTGCCAGAGTAGCTTCTTCCATGACATGGTCATTCTCCTGTATTGAAATGCCTTTTTGTTTCTCAATTTGTGCTGTGACTTGAGCCTGTTTCTTACTGGGCGGATAATTTTCCTCAATTATGGATTCATAGAGTCTCTTTCTTGGTGATTTTCCTTCTTCTCCCGATTTCTCTGTGAGTAGAGCTTCTTTTCCCTCGTGTTGCTCATTCAAATTCTCAAAAGGTTGATCAAAAACTATCACAGGAGATTTTATAGTTTCAGTCTCAATATAATTTTGTGCTGGTATTACTTCAGACTGATGTAATGAGCATGGTTGTGTAATAGCATTCTCGGGCTCTGCCGACTCCATGGTTGGATCCGATACTTCCGAAAGATAAATAGTGCAAGAACGTGAGTGTTGCAGGGGAAAACCGGTTCCAGCTTCACTGGTTGTGTTTTCGTGTTCTACGTGGTGGGCCAGCTGATTTGGATTTGTGATGATGAAAGTTGGTGGATTATAATCCACTATAGGATCGGACGGTTTGTTATATTGAGAGGAGAGAGGCCCAACATTTAGATCTTGAATTACATTAACAGGTGGGCCGTATCGAGAGCTTATTACCGGGCTAGAGGATGACTGGGCCCAGCACTTTTCATTCATATAAACCGACGGCTTCACTGAATTTAGAGAATAAATTCCCATAGAGAAATTCTCACCTGCAGGTTCTAGTTGAGCCGAGTGATGACCCATTGATTGTGCCGATTGTTGACTCTCTGCATGTCCTTTTCTTCTCCTCTGATCTTGCAAATCTTTCATAACTGCGTGAATCTGTCGCCACTGTGCCTTCCAGGGAGTAAATTGCTTCGGGGCTGCGAATTTCCTTGATGTGAAGCTCGATTGCGAAGTAAATGCAGCCGTATTCCCAGGGATCTTGTTTCTTATTGCAGAGTTCGAATTTAATGAGTTTCTCCATTCTCTTTGTTGCGTCGGTTCTGCAGAGTGGTTAGGGTGCACAGTGGTAGCAATAAATTTGGTTGGTTGGAAGAGTAAAGATGACTGTGCACTGTAGCTGAACAGTGAAGGCGATCGATCCGGCTGGAAGTTCTGGGTTGGGTTTGTCGCGTAGCTCTGGGTCGATGATGATGGAGGAAAGAATTGGTGTAGTTCCTTCGTTGGAGCCTTTATCGATCCGCTGTTGTCGCTTTCTTCTTCACCAGGATTAGAGAAGTGTAAGTTATAACTCAGCTTCCTTGTTTCATCATAGATTAATATCTCTTTTCCTTTCGAACTTTGATCTTCCGGATTGCTTGGTATTATGGATTCTGGGATGGTGCTTCTATCTTGCTCTGGTCTATTAGGTGTTTGTATGAATTCCTGAATTGGAGCCGGGTTGATGTACTCAGATCTCAGCCAAGGTCCGAAAGCCATTTTAGTTGAGGATTGCACTTGTTGGCTACAAAATATTTGTGAGTGTCCCAGGCGTCCACATGCATAACAGAAATCTGATAGACGTTCATATTTCAGAGCTATCCAGGTGTTTTTGTTTCCACGTCTTGGCATCAGAAAGTCTTGTTTAAGGGGCTGAGTAACATCTATTTCTACCTGTATTCTGATATATTTGCGCCAAGCCACCCCAAAAATAGGGTCTTCTTCAACCATCACTAGGTTTCCTAAGGCTTTCCCCACATTAGTTGCATTTCGGACAGTCATATGATCTAGGGGAAACCCATGAATCTGTATGGTGAAAATGGTGAATTGGAAGCTAATTTCCTCTAAGGTTGATCCTGGAGGCCACGGTTTCAGGAGTAAAAGGTGACCTCTAAAATTCCAAGGTGTTTGATGAAGTACCCTGAGCTTGTCTTGGAGAGATTGAAATGTGAAGAGGAATTTGTTTGCTTCCAGATCCTCAATCCTGAAATGTTGAGTAAAACTCCATGCTGCTCTAATGCTTGAAAGGATAGCTTGTTTACTTATGGTTCGGTCAGCAATCAGTTTCCCAACTAGGATTAACTCTGATGATTTTTTTGCTATCTCGGGTGCAGGTTCCAGATCAAGATCGAGCCATGACAGTGCTTCCGTCTGAGTGATTAAGTTTTCCAGATCCATACGGATTGAACCAGCTGTGTTCTTCTTTTCTGGCAATTCCTTGTAAGGGTCGAGGCTATAGAAGGAGAACAGGAGATGATGATAAGAGATGGTGTATTGACACTATGAGAAGTGTGGGGAGACGGTATGAGGAACCGTGGAGCTTCCTGATGATCTTGCATGTGCATTATCTCATTAACATGCCCTGAATCTGTTAGTTAGGATAACAAAAATACTAGGACAAGTAACTCCTTTTGTTTGTTCATTAAATATTACTATTTTAATAATTTAATTAAATATGGTAGCTATAATATACAGTTTAGATATATAATAACATCTAAAAACTTGGAGGAAAAATAAAATAAAAAATAAATAAGGATTCTCGATTATAAACACGGGTTCCGATTTAAAATCCGGATTCGGGTCAGACCCGACTAATCCGGCCAAGTTTGAAATCCGGATACCAGTTCAAATATACCGAATCTTTCGTACCAGAATTTGGAGGAACAGTTTTTACTTGCAAAGCTACTAAATTTACAATGTGAATTCATAGAGAACTCTACAATAGTGAGTCGAATGTGAAATATGCTTTACCGTAGCATCTATATTTGGGATTCAAAAGGGACCAATTTGATGGAAATGAATCAGAAGGAAAATGAGTAATATTTTAGCTAGAGATAAACGAACCCATAATTCTTCAAACTTTGATGGAGGAAGGGAATGACTCGTGGTGCAATGTCATGGGTGAAGTTCATGGGCTTAGATCTCGCTTCATTTATCATCCGAGAGCTCTCCTTCAAGTCTCCGAACAAAATACGGTAGGAGTTGCCCCCAAACCCTTGCTCTCTCATACACTTCTCTAGCTTCTTCGGCTTCAGCCACACTAATCTCAGCGCTCTCCATGCTGATCTGAGTACTACAATGACTAAAATGGACAGCACCATCGTGAAAACTGAGATTTCCATAATGAACGGAAACGGAAAGAGAGAGAATATAATATTTGTGCGAGAGAGAGAGAGAGTAAAAGAGGATGGGATTGAAGAGCGTTTGAGCGCGGGCTTTTATAGATACATGAAAGGAAATCACTCGGGAAAGATAAAAAACGTGATGGCCAAGTTTATGGTGCTGCCAAAACAAGGACATGGAGGCGTGGTCGGTGACTAGTTGGTACCCAAGTTTGACTAGAGCCAACTGTTATTTGTCCACTGTCCCATTTGAATCATTGATCACTTGTCTTTATCAGTACCAGTGACACGGAGAAGCAGCTGATAGAGCTGACTTTCGCCATGTACCGATTTTTGTTTTGCGTTTTCATTTAAAAACGTTGAGGCCGGTCGGGTTTGAAGATTAATTTCACACCCGCCAATCAACAAATGCGACGTCGGCATCTCCAAAAGAATTGAATTGGACTTTCATACACCTGATACCTCTCCCTCTCCCTCACCCTCTCCCTCTTCTGCACTCAAGACGCCGACTGTCTATCTCCTTCTCTCCCTCTCCCTCTCCCTCTCCCGCTTCATTTTTCTTCAATGTCCATGATTTTATTCTGCTCACCTTCTTTATCTACCTATCGCTGCTTCTTCTTCTACTACCATTTCTGGTCTTTCTTGTGTTTTGTGGATAGTTCTATTAAGGTTTGTTTACTGAAAAGAGTCAAACTTTAATACCCACATGCTTAAATTCGTTCTTGTTTGATTTCAGCAAGCTGAAAACCCCTATAAACTAGATCTCTTGCCAGATTCTTTATTGGGGGGTTGGTTTTCTGATTTGGTTTAACTAAATTTCGAATCTTTGTTGGTTATTTTAGCCCATTTCTTGTACTGGTTTTTGGTTGGTAGTTTACAGATAAAACCAAATTGTTTGGGATTAGAAACTCTGAATCTTTTTTTTTTGGTCTGTGAATTTTTTTTTGGTGCAGTTCCTTCGGTGTCTTGACTCTTGAGTGCAGATCGGGGAGGGAGAGGGAGAGAAAGAAGGAGAGGGAGAGGTATGGACCTGGTATGGAGCTCACCCCCTTGGGAGTTGCTTCCTTCATCTTGGTTATGAATCCTTTAAAATGACTCAGGATGGTTGTGACTCTGATTTTTCTTTTGCAGCTCTAAGGTTAAAGCTGACAACAACCCAGTCTCCAGATGTTGATATTGAGCATCAGTGTTTTTCTTCAAGGCATTCAAAGTCATCTTGCAACTGGTTAACTCCTTAAAGTTTCATAATACAGAGATTAGTATCTCTATGATACCAACAATAACACAACTCTGTGTATTGTAAATATTTGAATGTATTAACCTCACTTCGAGGGTAAGAGACCTGGTGAAGAAGAAGACGACAGGAAAGGAAAATATTCAATTACTTTAATGGATAAAATGTGCAGAGTACTACTGCGCAGTACATATAGCTGGCAGTGTAACGGATTCTACCAAAATTGGCCTAGGCTTATGGCCAAGCTATTGAGCCAACTACTCTACTTCCCAAATTGAAGAGTGTTCCAGCAGCTCCACCAGACGTCTCCACATCATACGGCATCTCCACATCACCTGTAAAGGACAGCAGCTCCACCACGACTGCCACTACCTTGGAATCCTCTGGAATAATATAGAATAGTTGTAAATACGGGACCTACTGGCACGCTTGTAATTATCTTGGTTGTTTGTAATGTTCTGGCATTGTTGTAACAAACTCTGCTGCGAATGATAGTGCACTGCAGAGCACAACACATGTTTGTACAAGTGTCAGAATCAGTTAGGATTCTCTTGTGATTCTCTTTTGTATATATATACACGAAATGTATACAGCCATTGTAATTAATCAGAATTGAGATTATTCCTTTATTCTTGAGTGTTTACACAAGCAGTACTAACATAAGAAGGAAATGACAAAAGCCAACGAGCCTCTCAACCCCTTGTACTTTCCTTCACAACAGATCTCGAACTCATTATACAACAAGATATATATTTATTCTACAGAACGTAGAATGATGTGGGCACCATACTGTGGTTCAAGAATAGCGATATGAGTGGAAGGAGCATGAGTATATGACGGGGAAAGCTCAAAACAGAAGCGTTGTAGGATCATTGAGAGAACCATCTTAGCTTCAATCATAGCGAAGTTTTGTCCAATGCATATCCTAGGACCCCATCCGAATGGTAAAAAAGAAACTTGACCCTTTGTGGCCTTCAAGACTCCATCAGAGAATCTCTCTGGTTTGAACTCCTCTGCATCATCTTCCCAAACTTCACGATCATGATGGATGAAGATTATGGGTAAGGAGACCTTCACTCCGGCTGGTAAAGACAACCTTCCAAGTTTTGTATCCTCGTGAACTACTCGATTCAAAGCAAATACAGGTGGGTATAGTCTGAGAACCTCATACAATATCATAGTCACCTGTGACATTGAAAGAGGGATATATATTGATCAATAGAAGAACCAAATGCTCTAGCCATAAACTAACCATAAACAAGCAAAGATGGTGAAAGTAGAGATGTCCAGCAAACAAGCAATGTTTCAAAATTAACCATAAAATAACAGCTGTAGTTTCTAAAAAATACACCAAGGTTCAGTCCGATCGGTGAAGTTGGGAAAGTTACATATCAGTACTTCTGGTGGATTAGTTTAATCCCTTGATCCTAAAGAATGTAAAAATTTAAAAGTGATGGGGCAATGGATGGATATGATTTCTCGGCCAAAGTATAAGTAGATATGTAACTATGTTTGATATTTATATTCATCGCGTGGGTGTTCACATGACATGACTTCCGATCCTGTTCTATGACCTTTTAAAGAATGATCTATATATGCCTCAAATGTTATCTAAATCCTCGAAACAAAATAATTGGTACTTGTAGATTATAAGCTCTAAAAAGAGAAATCTTTTAGAGAGGATCAGGTTTCAACTTCCAAATCAAAGTGAAATATATATATATAAAAGAAATACTCACAACTTTTAGGTGATTTAATCCATCAAAGTCTGGTTTTTCTTCGCCAAAAACTTGTAAAACTTCTTCTCTTGCACGTACTTGCCAATTTGGATACTTACTCAGCAAAATCATCGTCCAAACGAGCAAAACCGAGGTGGTCTCTTGCCCGACAATATAAAATAGTTTGCATTCCTCTATTACGTCCTTGAGATTCATTCCAGTGTGCTTATTGTTCCCGTGCTCTTGAATTTCTTTGAAGTTTGACTCCATAAGTATACCTAATAAGTCATCATTTATGGCTTCTCCT
Organism: Pterocarya stenoptera; assembly: GCA_003123785.1. Taxonomy (NCBI): domain Eukaryota; kingdom Viridiplantae; phylum Streptophyta; class Magnoliopsida; order Fagales; family Juglandaceae; genus Pterocarya; species Pterocarya stenoptera. Next base: position 351,343 of record QEOT01124315.1, on the reverse strand, counting down.
GCTTTTGTTGCCTCCTCTCTTTTGTTGATAATTCCTTTGAGCGATGCTTGTATTTGTTTATCAATTTCTTTCATCCTCTTGTTCATCTTAGTTGGTAGAAACCTACGTACATAAATGTTCAACTCTACCCAATTCTACGTCCAAACGCAGCCTAATTATTATTAATAAATATTAGAACATTTTGGCTTACCTCCATCCTGGAATGTAAATAGACTGTAGCGATTTGATTGCAAGGTCTACTAGTTCACTTTGGAGTTCGAAAATCATTCTTCCTTCTTCATAGCTACTCCCGAATGCTGCCCTCGAAATCACATCACTTGTCAAATTTTTTAGATAAGGCCATACGTCTAACTCAACTGTCCCAGACTCTTTGGTGATCACCAAACTCCCCCATTTGCTAATCATGTCGTTGCAACTCTGATGAACTACTCCTGGTAACACATTCTACAGCAAAAAATATCACAACTACTTGTAACATCATTTAGAAAAAAATATAATTGCACATGAAACGCCATTTTTGAATAAAAAACGCCTTAAAACAAATTGAAATAATAAAACTAATTACCTTCAACTTCTCTAGATGGAATGCTGGATTGATAATCTTTCTATGTTTAGCCCATTTCTCACCATCATAACCTGCAAGGCCGGTTGCCAGCAATGTGGCAAGTGGATTTGCCTCTGGCTTTCGAAAGATGTAGTGCTTGGAGAGGACATCTTTTACTTGTTCTAGGTTCATAATGTTCACCTTTGGTGTCGTGCCAATCCATGTAAAGAAGTTCTTACCTGCATTTTTATTATATTTAACCAAATCCCTTTAGTCATTTCTATATAAGTTGTACGTGTTTGAGATTTCCTTAAAAAATCTAGGCATAAGTAGTGTCGAATTACAAGCCATGGGACTTGCAAAGCTACTAAATTGACAATGTGAAAATGAATATTATTATAGCTAGAGAGAAACGAACCATAATTCTTCAAACTTTGATGGAGGAAGGGAATGACACGTGGTGCTATGTCATGGGTGAAGTTCATGGGCTTAGATCTCGCTTCATTTATCAACCTAGAGCTCTCCTTCAAGTCTCCGAACAAAATACGGTAGGAGTTGCCCCCAAACCCTTGCTCTCTCATACACTTCTCTAACTTCTTCGGCTTCAGCCACACTAATCTCAGCGCTCTCCATGCTGAGCTGAGTACTACAATGACTAAAATGGACAGTACCATCGTGAAAACTGAGATTTGATCCATGATGAACGGAAACGGAAAGAGAAAGGGAATATAATATTTGTGCGAGAGAGAGAGTAAAAGAGGATGGGATTGAAGAGTGTTTGAGCGCGGGCTTTTATAGATAGACATGAACAGAAATAACTCGATCGGGAAAGATCAAAAACGTGATGGCCAAGTTCATGGTAGTGTTAAAACAAGGAATAGTTGAAGCAAAGTGAAAGAGTGGAATGCACGAACGAAGCAAAACATGGCACCCAAGTGTGATTAGTGCAGCAAACTAGAAGCAAGCAGATATAGCTCAGCACTTCACCATGTACCATA
>QEOT01124315.1:306195-346045 GCA_003123785.1 Pterocarya stenoptera | reverse complement strand
GATAGTAGTACTGTCTTTAAAATATAGAGGCTAGGGTCCACCATTAAAGAGCGATTGAAAACGGCCTAAAATTGGAAAAATATTTTCCCAAAAAATAATAAGAGAAAGTCATATTCCTATTATCACTTTTAAGGCCTCCCCGACCCCCTCCATAAAAAATTGGCAGATACCCTTGATAAAACATTAGAAATTTAAAAATAATTTTTGAAAAGTTCAAAGATTTAAAAAAATATACTAAGAAATTAACTCAAGACTTAAGAAACATAAAAAAGCAATTAGTATTTTAAAATATTTTTCAGTATTTCTTAAAATAATTATTTTTATCTTAACATATATTTATTTGAGCAAATATAATTTGAAATTTATTATTTTTATTTGATAGGGTTATTTGATTATTTTTGTTTCATTTTTGTAATTTTTTTATAATTTTTTTTTCTAAACATGTAAAACCTTGATCGAATTAACTCAAATGAAAAACTATTTTTTTTTTTAATGAAGTATCACTATCACATTGATTTATTGCAAAATAAGATCAGGTAAAATAGTTATAGGAGTAATATATATCACTACTCTTAATTATCTTTTTATTTTATTTTATTTTATTTATAATGGCATAGAATCTAAATTAATTATGAATAATCAAAACTCAAATAAGACATGTTCATGATGTACGTAGTTACAGTGATATTGATCATTAATCGAAACCTTCACAAACAAATTCGAAAAAATTGTAGAGTTTTTAATTAATTTTTATATAAGTAGAAAGATTAATATGAAATCTTCTAATTAACTTTTTTAAAATTTAAAGTTTATTAATATTTACTAACTTGAATTTTCAGTATTAAATGACAAAATCTATGGTCATTTAATTAATTTTATCTTAAAAAATATATATTTGAGCAAATATTATTTGAAATTTATTATTATTTTTTTGATAGGGTTATTTTGTAATTTTCAAACTCTTTTTATTAGGGGTAATTTCGTCTTTTGAGAGAAAATTAAGAGGGTACACCGTACATTGCAATTTTTTTGGCAGTTTAAGACTAGCTAGGGATGATTGTGATCAAAATTGATACTTTGAGGAGTGTGATTGTAAATTGGGTGGAAGTTTGAGAGGGCTTTGTGTATTTTCTCCTATAAATATAAAACACAATTTATGGTATTTACAATCTTATATAAATGAATTTAAAGACAAATAAGTATTAATTATTTAGACAAATAAGTGATAATTAAGACAAATAAGTGAGAAGTAATATTGGTGTAGCTTTATATGATCACCAAGAAATATTTTGCTTATAGCTCAATTTGTTTTTTTCTTTGCAGTACTGTTAGCAATGTTTCGCTATATATATAGTTTCAGGAGTCCTTAACTTATGTGGTATACCCGCCTCTACACTCCATCAAATCATTGACTGATTTATTATTAATTATTTATAATTTCATCTAGTTAACTAATTGAAAATGTCTAAATAATTGTCGAAGGAATCACGCAGTTGTACGAAATGACACTACAAGAAAATCGAGTTTTTGGGACCATTTAATAGCGGCGAAAATACCATTTAAAACCAAAATAGATTCATTTTAGCTGTAAATAGTCATTTCGTTGGAATTAATTGGCTGCAAATAAGCAGTTTTCTTGTAGTGTGAAGAAGATCCATGTCCAGTACAATGAACTTCTTTCTCAAATGTGTAAAGTGATATCAGAATCCAATACTCAACAACGTAAGGATGGCCAAGTAGTAGTACTTCCGGGTGCCATTCTCCTGGCCGCACAAAATGGGAATTTTTTTGTTGAAAAATGTTGAAGGCAACCGAGAGAGGAAACCGTAGCATAACTACGGCCTCTTATGTGGTATTAAATGGAAACAGCACAATTTCATTTCTTCGTCTCTCAAAACCATTCATTCTCATTTCCACACTTTGTCTTAAGGTCTTCATCTTCCCCAACCATTCATTCAGCTCAAGTTCGAACAAGCACATTTGTTCCTTCATCTTTTCCAAGCAGAGAGGTACCCCCAGCCCCTTCGTCTTCCAGCACAAAGGTTCCTTTAGCTTCCAGTTTGTCTTCCAGCATAGAGGTTCCTTCTTCATCTAGATCAGAGGTGTTTACTTCAACGGGTTTGTTCTCCTCTTTCTGAGATGGTGAGGAGTTGGGTTTTGGATTTTGCTTCAATTTCCCCGACTCAAGCTCCGTTATCTCAGCTTGGATTCTTCTTTCTTGTTCCTAAAGCTCTTGGATATATTCAATGGCGTCTTTGATTATCGAAGCCTTATCCATCTGAATGTCAACCAAATGATATTTGTACTAATTAACATACCAAATAGGGGAATTTTTCCTTTTAAAAAAAAGAAATGAAGCCTATAATTCAATGCCAAGTGATGAACAGTAACAAAGCCCCATTCGTCTTCTCCACTAACCCAAACTAAATAAAAAAAATTAAACCTTGCTAGTGCTTAGCAACTTAGTATTCCATCAGTGGTTAACTAATTGTGAAAGAAGACAAATCTTATACAACAGATCGGTATAAAGCAAGAAAAGGGACTGAGCTCAATGAAGACTGGTTTCACAAGCCTCCCAAAAAAATTGGTGATGTTTGCCGTAATGATTTTGAGCATCAAACATTCGAAGAGCTCACAAAGTTTCACTATTGTATATGTTCTTTTACTGCATGTTAGACTCACCACCACAGTTTTCTCCCCCATGTAACTCGCCCTGAGCTGAACACCCACCAAATATTTGACCAAAATATCAATCCCCGAAAACATATCAACTCGCCCTGGCAAGTCGATAAATCTTCTTCGGGTTTGTTGTGAGGATCATGGTTGGGCTGATGTTCCAACATAAGCTGCCGGGATGACAACTAGAAGAGGGGGCTTCGGGTAGAATGAAACTGATAGAGAAATAAATGGAAGTCTAGAGAACAGTTTCTGAGTTTTTCATTGAACAAAAAAATAAAGGGGAAAGAAAGATGGAGGAAGAAAGACGGAAAAAAAGAAAGAGTGAGACCAATTGTGTTAGTCGGTTGCACCACAGTTGCAAATGATGGTTGTACGTAGCAAAGTTGTTTTTTGTTTGTTTCTAATATGATTGAAATGGATCGAAGACTATTTTGGACCCAAGAAGGCAAAAGTAGGAACAATATATTTATGCTTGGTGTCTTGCATCGTCAAGAAAAAATTATTAGCATTCTATACAGGCTTGATACGATGATGAACTTTTTGACATGTTAATATGATGTCGATGGAAATAACATGTTACATATGGCAGGGATGATAGTCGAAGAATCCACTAGGGTTAATCAAATCTCAGGGACAGTTTTACAAATGCAAAGAGAGTTATAGTGGTTCAAGGTCATCCCTCTCTCTTAAGGTATTGTAAGACGCCATACAAATAGAGGACGTGGCACGTGATAAAAGAGCTCTGCTAGGGTTTGTCTTTTGTGCGTAATGGTTGCCACCAAGCCCCCCATGGCAACCCGGCACCGATGGTGAGTCCATGGTCGTTTGCCGACATGGTCTCACAGACCCCTCTGCCTTTACCCGAGGTGGACATTCCTCTGAGGCCTCCGAAATTGATAGATGGTGAACTGTATGTGATGTTTTCTTGAGAGGAAATTCAGAAATTGGCTCAGCCTTTTGTCTATTCTCTGGTGATGAAGTTCTTGCACCAACGGCCTAGCTTGGATGTGATCAGATCGTTCGTGAGAAATCGCTGGGGTCTAGAGTCCCAACCCGTGGTTTCCAATATGAGAAAATCAAGAAATGTTTTTCTCAGATTTTCGAAGGAGGACGATTTCCTCAAGGCCTTCTCTTGGGAAGCCTGTGATGTAGAAGGGGTGCCTTATCATCTTTTTCATTGGACTACAGATTTCTCTGAATATGTTGAACCCTCTCTAATTTCGGTCTGGGTGTTTCTTCCGGGACTGCCTCCAAACTTCTACCATGAGGCTTTCCTTAGGAATCTACTATTGCTGATTGGGAGGTTTATTCGGCATGATAATAGTACTCGATGTGCTACACACATAAATGGAGCCAAGGTCTGCGTCGAGGTGGATGCGGTAGGGGAACCTCGACAGGTGTTTTGGATTGGTGCTCCATGGCAGCCTAGCAGTAGATTTCAGGTATTTACTTACGAAACCTTGTATGCCTTTTGTACATCTTGTAGTATGCAGGGGCATAATAATCACACTTGTAAGAAAGATATCCCAAAGGATGAACGTGGGAAGAAGGGTCTAAAATGGACAAAAAAAATCAGTGGGAGAGAAAAGGGCTACTGTTGAGTTAGAAAAGGGGGAAATAGAAGTAAAAAAATAGAATGGGAAGGAATTGTGTAGAAACTCAGTGGGGATGGTTTCGGATTATGTGGAAAACCCAGTGGTGGATGGAGACGTAGTTACGATAGGGAAGAGTAATGTTTTAAAGGAAAGGGTGTTCATTATTCAGGAAGTGGAGGAAGAAGAAGGTGTTGAGGATGCAAGGCAGACTTGAGAGGGTATGGTTCCTGTGGTTGATTTTAGTGGGATTGATTTAATTAGGATGGAAGGTGATATAATGGGGGAAGAGGATAGCCTGGTTCATGCAAAGGTTGGTGACCTTAGGAAGTCTGGGACTGAGTTACAAGTTCCAGAGTGTGTTTTCAAGGAGATTGGGGGCCTTTCCTGATCACTCTCAGCTGGGGAAAGGAATATGGTAGGGCCTCATATACAATGGAAAAAGAATATCTGTCCGACATTGAAGAGAGAAGCCGAAGTGCTGGGGATAAACAAGAACCTAAATTGAGGAGCTCTATTCGGGCTAAAAGTAGGCCTGAAAAGCTGAATTTATGACGATTCCAATTTTGTTTTGGAACATTAGGGGGCTTGGCACCTCCAGAAAAAAGGCTATTTAAAATGATTAAAGCAAAGAGACCGAGTATCATAATGCTAGTGAAACCTTTTGGCGATTTCTAGGAATTGAAAAGGTTACAAAGTGACATTTCTTTTGAAGGAAGTGTTTCCAATATGGAGGAGGGGGAAAGCTTTGAGTGTTGTGGGAGAAAGGAGTTTGTATTTCTATTGTGGGGCAATGTAATCAGAGTATCACTTTGGCTGTTAATGATAATGCGAGCTGGCTCTCCTTTGTATATGCCAAATGTAGGTATGGTGAAAGAAGACCGTTATGGGAGGAGCTCCATAGGCTAAATCTGGGGATTTATCCATGGATGGTTCTTGGTGAGTTTAATATCATCAGGTCTAATGAGGAATGGATAGGAGGGAGACCTAGGCCCCACATTGCTAGAGAGGAATTAAATTCCTTTATAGACAGTGCTGGTTTATTAGATTTACAATTTAATGGCAATCACTTTTCTTGGTGCAATGGACATCTTGGTAGATCTAGAAACTATGCAAGATTGGATCGGGAGCTTGTTAATTCTGGCTGGATGTTGAAGTTCCCGAGGAGTACTGGGGTATATGTCTAGGTTGAGCTCGGACCATACACCTATGATGGTTTGTATGGAACCTATGGAGAAAAAAATATGGTTATGGCCCTTTTAAATTCCAACAAATATGGGTTTGATCAAGTGCTTCATGACTCCAATTTAATTAGTTAAATATATAAATATAATAATTTAATCAAGCTTATAATTAAGAAAATTAATGTAATATTCGATTGTTAAAGAGCCAAAATGGAATAAAGTTGTCCGAACTCGTATAAACTTATTGTTATTTTAATAATATTAAATTATTATAAGAAGAACATCTTGTAAGCTAGGCGCTAGAAAGAAAAATTAGAGTATAATATTAAATACAGTTTTAAGATGTATAAGTTTTAGCAGTATTTAACCCTTGGACTGTAAAAATCTTTTCCAAAAAAGAATTCGAAAATTAACTAAACCCATATTTGAAAAAAATAATAATAAACGCATAAAATTCTATATTTGATACTAAGAATAACTGTTTTAGGATGGCCGCAGATACGCCGGAGGAGAATTCCATGAGTCCTGGATGTCTAAATGAGGAGTACTTATGTAGCTATGAGAAATTGTACAATGCTGTGCGAGACGGTAATCTGGATGAGACAACTTGAATTCTTCGTATGGAGCCTCTACCCCACGATGCATTGAATAGGACAATCCCAAATAAAGGTGAAACGGCTCTTCACACTCATGCTGTTACAAATGGACATGAGCATATAGTGGAGGCGTTGGTGATGCAAACGTCGAATGAGGGCTTGGCCATGTATGATAGTGACGGTTACACAGCTCCAACCACGGCAGCCGTGCTTGGGAAATGACGAATGGTGGGAGTGCATGCTTCGAAAGTACCCTCACTTGATCAACATTAGACATTCCAAAGGGGAAAATCTTCCGGTTATTATGGCTATTAATTTCGGGCAAATAGAGACGGCACGCCATTTGTATCATCTTACTCCAGATAAAGATTTAATTTCATTGGATAATGATCAGGAGTTTTAGGACTGCAATGGTGCTACGCTTTTTACCCGTGCCATCTATACCGGAACTTTGGGTAAGAACTCGTACGTGTTTTACTATCTGGTAATAGAAATATTTGATAAAAATTCTATACATGATTGACATGGTTTAATATGATCTAATTAGTAGATCAGTTAATTTATTACATTAAGCCACCTCGTAAATGTATAAATTTTTTTCATTAATTGGCTGCCGTTATTCATTTGAGATCTTGGCAATATAAATATAATAATTCCTGACCATTTCTATGCATGTTCTCATGTACAGGATACGCCTGGTACGTACGACACATTACTAGATATTGCTTTGGGATTAATCCTGACCTGCCCACGTTTGGCACTGGCTCTTGACGAGTATGGCGAGTCTCCCATCTTAGGATTGGCCTCTATATATGCGTCATTCCTTCCCAAGTGGAAATCAGCTCGGGTTTTGAAACAACGCATGATCTACTCCTGTATTACCTCTGATCTCCTTCCTTTACTTCTCTTGCTTTACGTACACTGTAATATTCTTCAATATTAATGGCTCATTTAAAGAAACACCGTCAATATATTGGATTATGTTTTCTTAGTAATTAAAAAAGAAGTCAAGAGTTATAAAAATAAAATAAAAAATGATCAAGACCCATTTATGCATGAGAATATATACCTTAAAAATATATTCTTCAGCATAGAGTAGTACTTTTTAATCCCTATCTGTGAATTGAATTAGCTAGCTAGGTGAAAGACAAGCTGGCCGTAATATTTGAATCGGTATCGGCCGGCATTTTCACTGCAAAATTGTGTTGTGTTTATTAAACATTAATTGGGATAAAATATATAAAGCCCCTCTGACTATCACAAATTTAATTTCCAATCACCCCCGAAATTATCAATTATAACAGTTGTCCCCTCAAATTATGAAGAGTTAGCAAATACCCTTGTGAAAACATTAGCATGAGTGCCATTAGTATTTTAAAAATATTTTACTTCAAAAATATTTCTATTTATTTTTTTAAATAATTATTTTTATCTTAGAAGATATATGAGAAATTATTTGAAATTTATTATTTTTATTTGATAGACCGGTTATTTCGTGAGTTTAAAATCTTTTTAATTAGACATAACTTTTTCTTTTAAGTGAAAAATTAATTAGAGAGCAGATTATTGCAACTTTTTGGCAGTTTAAGGGATTTTCAAAATTGATACTTTGCGGAGTGTGACTGAAAATTGGCCAATAAATATAATAAACCACAATTTCAGATATTTAAAATCGTATATAAATGAGTTAAAGTATAAGTCCATATATAACTTATATTTTCGATAAAATGAAGATAATATGAATCTAAAAGTATATAGAATGCAACTCAAGAATAAAACATATAATATGAATCTAATATAAGGAAGATTGATCATTCAAAACCTAGAATATTAAAAGTTCTACCATATTGTTAATTAGATTTGTTTACTTTTTCTTGCTAAAAAGGTATGCGCGACGTTCCATTATTAGCTCTTCCAACTGGTGACATTCATTTCATGATAAACGTTTCAAACGGAGAGCAACGCCAAAGCAATCAAGAAGATCAAAATAACAGATCAGGTATGCTAATTTTGGCTTAGCTTGCTTTTCCCACTACAAGAAAAAAAGACCTATTGCGGCAATTTTCTGGCTGCTGGAAATAAAATCGCTGCAAAGGTCTTTAATTGCAGCAAATTGTGAGTCGCCACACAGTTCTAACATCAATTTTTCAAAATGTCTTATTGCAGCAATTTTTACTCCTATTTCGCCGCAAAAAACTTTTAATTGTAGCAAATTTTGAGTCGCCGCGCAATTATCTTATAGTAGCGATTTTAAGTCCTATTGCGGCGAAAACAGTCACCGCAATATGTGAAACTTGTTGGGACGAAACAGAAATCGCCGCAATGTGTTTTAGCACGGTAGGCGCCAAAACGCACTTATAATTTTCTTTTCCCCCCACCACTTTGATTTTGCCCCGTATAGTACTCCATATCCTGATTCCCATTTCTTCACCAAATTCGTTTTCTCCATTTTCGTTGTTACTGCAAATTAATTCAAACTCACGCTTTTCTCCAGGCGTCATCTCCATTTTCGTCTCCATTTGCGAGTGTACTCGACTTTTGTCGGGCGGGGGCACTGGTTCGTGTCAAATTTCTTTCCCGGAGCGTGGGGCTACATGACCAGTATTTTCACACTATAAGAAGTAATTTCATTAGTAGAAATAAATTCACATGAATTTTGTGAGATAATACCGGGAAGTTTCTAGTTGCTGTAATCAGTTCTTACTTGGCCAAAAATTGTCCGCAAATGTCTGTCGCTTTGCTCCTCCTTTTCTTTTTGTTTTATTTATTTATTTATTTGGAAGGATGCCAGGTCTTCTCTAGCCGTGCATGTGAGGAGTCCATGCATGTTGGTTTCCTGAGCTATGTCTTCTAATTGGTGGTCTCCGAGCCGTGCATGCTACTGACAATTCCAAGCTGTTCATGCCAAGTCTTCCCAAGCCGTGCATGTGAGGAGTCTATGCATGTTGGTTTCCTGAGCTGTGTCTTTCGAGTTGGTGGTATCCGAGTTGTGCATGTTGTGGACAATTCTGAGCCGTTCATGCCAAGTATTCCCGAGCCGAGCATGTGAGCAGCCCATGCATGTTGGTTTCCCATGCAAGAGTGCTACCCAGCTGAGGGGCTCCCAAACGGGTGTACTGCCATGGAGAATTCTGAGTAGGGGAGGACCCCATGCGGGGTGGGCACTGAGCTGAAGAGGTGAGGACCCTGTGTGGGGTGTACCTGAGCTGAGGGGCAGTCCATGCCGTGGGTTGTGCCGAGCTTGTGGCTCTTGAGCGGGGCAATTCCAGGCTGTGACTCCTGAGTAGTGTGACTTTGAGTGGGGCAGGTCACGGTGGGGACTCTCGAACGGGTGGGTTGTCGAGCTGAAGGGGAGGAGGACCATGGTGTTGTTTGTCGAGCCGAAGGAGAGGAGGACCCCGTGAGGGGTGTGCTGAGTCAAAGGGTGAAGGACCTAGTGTGGGGTGTATGCCAAGCCAAAGGAGAGGAGGACCCCGTGTGGGGTGTATGCCAAGCCAAAGGAGAGGAGGAGCCCGTGGGGACCCCATGTGGGATGTGCCGAGCTGAAGGGGGGGAGGACCTTGTGGGGCATCTGCTGAGCGGAAAAGATAGGATCCCATGGGGAGTCTACCGTGGAGAACGAGGTGCACACAGGGGCAGACATTCAATGGCCATCGTTGGCCACTGTGGACGGGGGCCGTGACGATTGAGCCAGAGAGTGTCGGTGGTTCACATAGTGACTGCCGGCAGGGTAACCTTGTGTAAACACCATGTGCAACACGGTTGAGCCGTTGTGTCGTGCGGATGGGGGCATGGTTGTTGGCCATCGTGTGCAAGCCGTGGGTACAACCATACAGTGCCGGTGGACCGTGGGGGTCTCTGCCGATGTCCCCTTTGCAGGCAAGATAGCTGGGCTGCACAAAGGCCAACCAGTCGGCAGACGTTGCTCGTATCGGTGACCACCCCGAGCGGCTTAGACGGTGCTGACGGTCTGTTTGGTGGTCGCAGGCGCCACCTCCCGCCGTGCCACCGCTACGCCGCGTAAGGACTCGGTGCACGGGTGCATGGGCTGCACCCAACCGGCACGTATCCCTTGCATGGCACATTGAACCACGCTACCTTTCTCTCTTTTTGTTTTTTATGTCGTTGAAGTTGGTTTGAGGATTGTAGTTATTTTTTTTTTCATGTTTTGATCTTAGTTTGAGAATGACAGCCTCTTTTTTTTAGTTTCTTTTTGCTGTAGTCTTCACAAAAACATGCGCAGATTGGCTACGAATAACTCATTAGTTAGGATCCAGGAATCTACAGTAAAATTTTGACCATTTTATTTGTTCCAGTTTTACCGTCATGTTTTTAATTTCTTTGATGTCTTGAACACCCACCCGCGTATATAAAATATGTCATGTCAATTTATCCTTGATCATTTTTTTTTTTAAAAGAAGTTGCCCTTGCATTAAATCAAGACATCTAAGAAAAGATACATGATGTCGTCCTATATTTGCTAAAATTTACTCCTTTTTTTTTCATTCATTAAATTATTTATTAATCATTTTTTTAAACAATATTATTTTTCTAAAAAAAAATGTTTCACCCAATTAGGAAACGTGCTTTGCACGTTGCTTCCAACCTAGTATATATACTATATATATATAGGTTGTTGTTAGTTTTGTTAATTATATATAGACAAATGTCTATCATTATATATTATGTTTCCATGTAAGGTATTATGCTATCATAGTGAATATATATATAGTGTATGTACATATATATAATATATATATACTATATATATGTACATACACTATATATATACTATAATATATAAGAGTAATTATGAATATGTTATATATATATATATATTATATATACTAGATGGAATTTTATTTCTAACTATTAATAATCTAATTATATTCACGTTCTAACATTTATTCTTTACGTTCAAATGTTTAAAATGTAGGTGGGAGATTTTCCGCCCCATTGTATCGATCGGACGTTAAATAATATACGTTCGAACGGAAAATTGTAGGCGGTAATTTTCCCGCTCGATTATCGTCTTCTATGCTTAGCATGGGCGTTCGAACGTGTATTGTTAACGTTCGAAAGTGAATGCTGAATATTTGAGTGGTTGAAAGTAACGTCCAAACGTGTAAATGAAGTGTTCAAACATTAATTTAAATGAAATATTTTTTGCATGAAAACACGCATGGGAGGAAGCATAGTCATTTCTGCTTCCCCCGTGCATGAAATAGAGAGAGAGAGGGTGATTGGTGCCAATTCGAGTGAGAGAGGGTTAGAGTGAGAGAGAGTACTATTGTTAGAGAGGGTTAGAGAGAGAGAGAGTGAGAGTGAGAGAGGGTTAGAGTGAGAGAGAGTATTGTTAGAGAGGGTTAGAGTGAGAGAGAGTAGAGTGAGAGAGGGTTAGAGTATTTTTGGGTGATTAATGAGGGTTAGGATTTTGGAAATATTTTGGTAAGGAAAAACTATTTTTTCTATTATTTGCAATTTTATGANATTTTTTTTTTTTTTTTTTTTTTTTTTTTTTTTTTTTTAAGGATTGGTTGTTTTCGCAAATTGAAAGCTTATCATTTGTAAGAAGATATTACAAAGTGCTAGGTATATTTCTAAACTTTAGTTATGTATATTTATGAATTTTTTTGTGGGAATATTACGAAAATGTTGTGATTTGGATTAGAAAAATCATGTTGTTAGTTTATGAATTGTGTGTATATTTTGTGAGTTTATGGTGTTTATTGATGAATTAATATGTTTAGAAACATTGTTGTGGGAATATTGTTATGTTTAGATAGTTTTGTTGTGGGCATATTGTGTGAGTATAATATTAAAGTACAATAACTATAATATTTAATAAATTATGTTAAATTCTACCATTGTGAGGTTCTAAATCATTATATTATTAAATATATATATATAAATAATGTATATAAAATATTCTTCAAGAAAGAAGTATTGAACCCACCAAATAAGTAGAGAGTTGGAATAAATAGTTTTATATATTAAACTACAATATTGTGTCTAAATAAATAAGAATTTTGATAAATGGTTAATTAGAAATTATATACTTATTGCCTATATAAATAAATAACTCACTCAATTAAGTATATAAATATTAGTAAACATTCTAGACATAATAATTATATATAACTAATATGTAATATATTTTTGTAAGTAATTAAAATAAATCTACTTATACTAAGTATAATAACAACTTCAAATAAATCAACTCAATAAATAAATAAGTACCAATGAGTTGGAATTAGTTGTATAATAACAACAACAAATGGTAAAACTAAGTATAATAACAACTTTAAATAAATCAATTTAATAAATAAATAAGTACCAATGAGTTGGAATAAATTGTATAATAACAACAACAAATGGTAAAACTAAGTATAATAACAACTTCAAATAAATCAACTTAATAAATAAATAAGTATCAATGAGTTGGAATAAATTGTATAATAACAACTTCAAATGATAAAACTAAGTATAATAACAACTTCAAATAAATCAACTCAATAAATAAATAAGTACCAATGAGTTGGAATTAGTTGTATAATAACAACAACAAATGGTAAAACTAAGTATAATAACAACTTTAAATAAATCAATTTAATAAATAAATAAGTACCAATGAGTTGGAATAAATTGTATAATAACAACAACAAATGGTAAAACTAAGTATAATAACAACTTCAAATAAATCAACTTAATAAATAAATAAGTATCAATGAGTTGGAATAAATTGTATAATAACAACTTCAAATGATAAAACTAAGTATAATAACAACTTCAAATAAATCAACTCAATAAATAAATAAGTACCAATGAGTTGGAATTAGTTGTATAATAACAACTTTAAATAAATCAATTTAATAAATAAATAAGTACCAATGAGTTGGAATAAATTGTATAATAACAATTTCAAATGATAAAACTAAGTATAATAACATCTTCAAATAAAATCAACTCAATAAATAAATAAATACCAATGAGTTGGAATTCGTTGTATAATAACAACAACAAGGTAAAACTAAGTATAATAACAACTTCAAATAAATCAACTTAATAAATAAATAAGTATCAATGAGTTGGAATAAATTGTATAATAACAACTTCAAATAAATAAACTTAAAAAATAACAAAGTATCAATTAGTTGGAATAAATTGTATAATAACAACTTCAAATGATAATTTTAAGTATAATAATAATTAAAATTATATAACTAGGAAGAATGATCTCGAAGAAATGTCTGTCAAATTGCTTGACTATCAAAGTATCTCTGGCATTGAGAGTTGTCAAGGCAAGAGAGTTTGTGACAGTTTAGTAATTATATTAAAATTTAAACATTTTTTCAATATTATTCCCTCTAGTTGTGTATCTATAAGAAAGTTGTGAACATATTCTTTCATCTCTCTCTTTAGAAGGACAATATAACACCATTATGTTTTTAACATTGTTAATTCAAACATTTTGGGCTTATATTATTTAATGTATTTTTTTTTATAGATATTGTGTGACATTGCATATCTAACTTTAGACCCGTTCAAGAATTAGTGTACATTTAGATGTCCACTAATTTCTTAATTGTCCAGTGTGGACAGTTTGAGATTATATCATTTATATTGCACATTCTTGCTACTCCTACTGAACACGTTTGGTATGAAGTTTTGATGTCTTCCTCTACTGTTCTTCGGGTATACTGTTCGTAGGGTCATAATCCCTCTGATTGAACATGTTGTGGCGCCCTCGACCCCCACGTGTTATTTTAGTTGAGTTTGTGACACCGGGATGATGATCACACGGATCACACACCCCAACGACGAGTGCTCAGAGTGTGTACAACAATTAATGAGTGTACAATATAATACTCGCAGCGGATAAATAAAAAGGTCATACTTTATTAAGTACCAGAATGTTCAAAACCATAAAATATTCCTTACAATAATATTACAGTCATTCGATAGATAATTTACAGAAAACAAATATAATAGAGTAACAAAACTCATATTTTCAACATAACATAATAGCAAGTCATGCCTCCGGCGGAGCCGGTCCTTCAGGCTCATAATCAGTCTCTGCGTCAAAATCTACGGTACCATAAGACGGAACCGCAGGGTAAAACACCACGTGAGATTATGACATCTCAGCAAGTACTTAACCAAAATAACACTCAAGAGATTAAGATACATTAATATAATCAACACGACCACATACGGTCAAACATGAAGAAACAATTTCCACATCTTTTCTCAAAAATACACATTTAATCACCACGCCAAAATCCCAATTGGCCCATATATATATATAAATATATATCCATTATTTTATTAAGCATGCACTACGGCCTCCCCTATGGACCATATACACACCCTGGCTCTCTTCGTCACACCACGGGTAACGTCCGTGCATGAGACTTCGTAACGAGCGATACCCAGTTTCGCGTTCAACGCGTACATGGCCAAGCATCCTCTAACCCCGCCAGCGAAAGGCCACGGAATCGGTACGAGAGCGTTACCGTCTCGTCCGTTCCCGTCGTCGCCCTGCGACAACTCAGAGGAAGTCACGTCAGTCTATTACGCTCCCGAGTGACCAGAGAAGCTCCACCGAGATAATCCCCCATCTCGGCTTGGGGTCGCGATACACACGCACCCACATATTTAATAACATTAAATCTCAATTTCCAAACAGACAACGTGACTTCGTAGCACAATTTATTAAAGACGATAAATATGTATGATTACAAATATTGGATGACATATTACATTACTCATTTATATAAAATTACAATAATACCTTTAAATCATAGTTTCATAATTCAACTACACACGTACACCCATCTTCCAATCCGGCCCAAGGCCCAAATCCAACATTTAAATACAATTTATTCTCAACACTTCAATGGCCCAAAGCCTATTTCAAACCAACAGTTTATACAATTATATTAATGCTACTATAAATCTCGCGGGTCGTATTTTAGAAATTTACTTACAATCGAAGACGGGAAATTCTGGAAGATCACGAGGGTGAAGGTGCAATCTCGGCAAACACCAAAATCACAGGAAACCAAGGGAAACTCACGGCTTTTATGGACAAAACAGGACATACAACACCACTCAAACTTTCGGATTCACCAACAAAATTCTCAAAACTATAAACTAAGCACTTAGATTTAAGGTGAGCAAAATCGGGATGCTTTGATAACTGAAGGTTTCGGTCCTATATATAGGCCGAGTATGGCGGTTCAGCCATGCAGGTGCATATCGGTTTACATGCATTTGAAGACAACGTGGTGCAGTGGCGGGTTGACAGCAATTTGAGGGAAGCTCAACCGATCGACACAACACAACACAGAAGCTGGAGGTGGAAGGTGGAGGTGGTTGTGTGGAGAAAACTTGCTTGTCGTGCTCTGATTGGAGGATGATTTGGCGTCGGCAGCAGCTGCTGGAAACAAAAGAAACCAGAAGCAAGAAGAAGAAAGAAGAAGAAAAGAGAAGAAGGAAGAAGAAGATGGTGCACGGCGCAAGGGAGAAAGAGATGGAAACCTAAAGTGACTAAACAAAACTCACCGTTTAACTATAGAGAAGGAAAGGGGCTGGGTTATATCAAACATACGGGTTGGGTTTACACAGGCCGGTTCTTCATGCGGGCTGGGATAATACACTACACACAGGCTGACTTAATAAATCACAAATGTTGGGCCATTCTATAACATATACGGGCGGGCTTGATTCCAAAAGCACATGGGTTGGGGCCATTTAAAACTTACGGGTTGGGTTATATAAAAAACACACGGGTTGGGCTATTAAATCACAAGGCTGGGCTGCTCTTTTCACATACGGGCTGGGCCCGATTAACACACACAACCCATTTAAAACAATTAAAACACTACAAATTAAAAGCCCAATTCGAAAACATATACAAACAAAATAAAAAGCACAACAAGTAAAATAAAATAAAACTAATAAATTGAAATAAATTAATCAATAATAATAAATAAAATAACTAGTAATTTTAGAGATCTCACAATCTCTCCCCCTTAAAAGAAAATTTCGTCCTCGAAATTTGTAAGGCTAAACATCAGCACCAAAGCTGGATACAAGATACAACTCAGAACATGCTTGAAAAAAACATATCATCAACAACTTCCAAACAAGTATGAGAAATGCTCTCCCAAGTCTACTCCTATTGGCGATTCCATCATACTCGCATTAGTGCCCCTAGTGGCACATCACGCCCAATATTTCTAGGGTGGCTATGTTTATCCAAAATCTCTATTTTCCACAAGAACCTTAATACAACATCCAGTAAATTCTAATGATTAATAACTCCATAAAATAATCTATGCTAACCTCAGTCGATTTCTATGCTATAACTTTCAAACCTTCATTGTATTATACCTTTGATAACCTAAAGGCCACTTCCAAAGTTAACCATCAATAACATAATTGATACAACTGGGTGATTAATCTCCAATTAAAATATATTGTCCCAAAATTTCAAGTCACCACTAATTTCTCAAAAATCAGCACAAAACTTAAACTCCTAATTACAACCAAAATATCACGCTTCTGCTGCGCACTCTGATAATTCACCATATGCATAAAATTTATGTCCTAAAAAATATATCATCATCGAGTACAAGGTGGTTTCATACCTACTAACCAGAAAACTCTTACCATATGGATAAAAATACTCTCTTTCCCAAAACTATGAGTTATCACTCATATTCTTCAATTAACTCCCACTGTCTTAATCAAAATCAATATTCCGCAAAATACATCCATGATCATTAACAGAAAACCAGTATCAATCAACCTCAGTATCCCAAATTGAAAACAAGTAACATCACCCCAAAATACACCCGTTTCAACTAAGATAAGGAACATACTCTAAAGGACTCGAATCCAACCTGGTCAACCAAGAGAGTGCCTATAAACTTCTCCCTACAACCTAAACTCAAAAGTCATCACCGAAATTCTGAATATCATCTAATCTATAGGGACTAAACTCACTATGAATCACTATTGACTTCCCCAAAACATTATCGAAACTTTCTTGGTAACTCACCCACCTCTTCTGCTCCTATAAGCTAGTATTAGCACGACTAATTCCTTCAATAGTACATTACTATTAAACCCCAAGGCAAGCCATACTACTCTAATCTTTAATCCACCAAAAACTTTTGCACAACACCCATGGATCCTAATGTTTGATTAACTCACATACTTGTTTATGTTATCCACCGTTGATGCATAAGTTCCAACTTCCAAGCCTTTATTTGTACACCACACATTTGTGATCTAAAAATTTCTCTTCAAGCTAAATAACAATAATCATAATTCTCCCATTGGGCGTTCAATCTCCAAAGAAAAATATAACCTCAAAATTTAAATTCTTATGTGATCTCAAGTCACAACTAATTCATAAAAATAATTACCACAATTATTGCCAACCATCACTTCACTAAGTAACATGCTACAGCTATAGACTCTGATCATCTCATTAAAAGCCTAAGGTTAAGTTCTCTTGAATTCAATACTATCATATAAAATCCACCTCTACATCTACCAAGACAACTTCTTTCAATCCAAAATAAAACAGGGACCTGTACTCTCCGAGATCCTACACACTCACAATTATTATTCTTCGATATCATGCATCCTTAGCCAAAACCAACACTCCACCAAAAGTACAAGTGATCGACTACTACCATAAGTATTCCAAATGACAGAAAGAGTAACAACATACCAAAGGGTAAGAACTCATACTTACAAGAGTCTACCTAAAGCATATTGCCAACAGTCTCCTTAATAAAATCTAAGAACTTAGAAACCCAAACACTAAATCAAGCCCAATCAATTCACATATTATTATATAAAAATACAAAGGAAGAGAAAATAAAAGAAAATGTAATTCCAACAATTTCCCCCAAGACAAATCCCAAAACTCTTGTCAAAGATCAAGTCACCAAAAAAATATAATGCGCCTATAAATATATTCTGACAACATATACTTAACTACTCAACATCCCAACTCTAACTAATATTATCCTAGAAATACAAAACTCACTTCTAATTGCCACCTAAGTCCACCCAAAGGCAATTAAAGCTTATCTCAATATAGCTAGTACACCCAAACGAATTTCTCAAATTAACTTGATCATCACGCAACTATGATATCCATCCTTGGACCTATATCCTCAAATTTGAAAAGAATCATTTCCTAAATTGCGTCATCTATTATCCTTAAATTTAATAATCGATTCCTAAAAACTTGCCAACCCTATAACCTCACGCAGATTGCAATCAATTTCCAAACCAAATCAATACCTTCAAACCTCAGAAAAAAAAACACTTCTTAAAAATTCCTATATTAATAACCTAACTTGATTAATAACTCAAATTTTAATAGTTACAGGATTAACTTCAAATGTGATCAAGTTTGCATACTCACTCAGCAAATCTAAAACTCAAATCTTGTTAGAACTCATTCCTTAAAATTCATAACTCTAACCTCAAATCAGAATAAATCTCCTCTTTAAAGCTTGCATATTCTAAAACATCAAATATTATCAAAATATTTCTTAAAGTCTGCAAAAGTCTGAATTCTCATCTGAAAATAACTCATGCATTTAAGGCCTACAAATTTATAACTTCAGATTTCATAAATCTCCTTTCAAAAATTCTGCAGAATCTAAAACCTTAAATGATATCAAATAATTTCTATAGTTTGCAAAATCTCAAAACTTAAATGGAATTAAATCCTTTCCTTGAAGTTCGTTGAACTTACAACCTCCTATTCAAAACCTCATTCCATAACTCCACGGAATCTAAAACCTTAATTATCTTAAGAGATTTAAAGCTACAACCCTCCTCAGTCGTGACTTTAGTCCCTACTCCAAAGAGATCGCTTAAACCATATCATTCCCTTCGAGCCTCGATATTCATAAAACAAACCAAATCAATAAGAGTTTAAGCCTACTGCACTTAAAATATTCAAAATTACCAAGTAGAAATTCAAGCCAACAACGCAAAAATCCAAGTCTAACCCCCCAGATTCAAACTTATAATCCTAAGATTGAAGCCAAAACTTTTCTGGTACAATACTTAAAAGGACATAAGGATTTACCCAGAGCCAAACTGCTCTGATACCACCTGTGGTGCCCTCGACCTCCACGTGTTATTTTAGTGGAGTTCGTGACACCGGGATGATGATCACACGGATCACGCACCCCAACGACGAGTGCTCAGAGTGTGTACAACAATTAATGAGTGTACAATATAATACTCGCAGCGGATAAATAAAAAGGTCATACTTTATTAAGTACCAGAATGTTCAAAACCATAAAATATTCCTTACAATAATATTACAGTCATTCGATAGATAATTTATAGAAAACAAATATAATAGAGTAACAAAACTCATATTTTCAACATAACATAACAGCAAGTCATGCCTCCGGCGGAGCCGGTCCTTCAGGCTCATAATCAGTCTCTACATCAAAATCTACGGTACCATAAGATGGAACCGCAGGGTAAAACACCACGTGAGATTATGACATCTCAGCAAGTACTTAACCAAAATAACACTCAAGAGATTAAGATACATTAATATAATCAACACGACCACATACGGTCAAACATGAAGAAACAATTTCCACATCTTTTCTCAAAAATACACATTTAATCACCACGCCAAAATCCCAATTGGCCCATATATATATATAAATATATATCCATTATTTTATTAAGCATGCACTACGGCCTCCCCTATGGACCGTATACACACCCTGGCTCTCTTCGTCACACCACGGGTAACGTCCGTGCATGAGACTTCGTAACGAGCGATACCCAGTTCCGCGTTCAACGCGTACATGGCCAAGCATCCTCTAACCCCGCCAGCGAATGGTCACGGAATCGGTACAAGAGCGTTACCGTCTCGTCCGTTCCCGTCGTCGCCCTGCGACAACTCAGAGGAAGTCACGTCAGTCTATTACGCTCCCGAGTGACCAGAGAAGCTCCATCGAGATAATCTCCCATCTCGGCTTGGGGTCGCGATACACACGCACCCACATATTTAATAACATTAAATCTCAATTTCCAAACAGACAACGTGACTTCGTAGCACAATTTATTAAAGAGGATAAATATGTATGATTACAAATATTGGATGACATATTACATTACTCATTTATATAAAATTACAATAATACCTTTAAATCATAGTTTCATAATTCAACTACACACGTACACCCATCTTCCAATCCGGCCCAAGGCCCAAATCCAACATTTAAATACAATTTATTCCCAACACTTCAATGGCCCAAAGCCTATTTCAAACCAACAGTTTATACAATTATATTAATGCTACTATAAATCTCACGGGTCGTATTTTATAAATTTACTTACAATCGAAGACGGGAAATTCTGGAAGATCACGAGGGTGAAGGTGCAATCTCGGCAAACACCAAAATCACAGGAAACCAAGGGAAACTCATGGCTTTTATGGACAAAACAGGACACACAACACCACTCAAACTTTCGGATTCACCAACAAAATTCTCAAAACTATAAACTAAGCACTTAGATTTAAGGTGAGCAAAATCGGGATGCTTTGATAACTAAAGGTTTCGGTCCTATATATAGGCCGAGTATGGCGGTTCAGCCATGCAGGTGCATATCGGTTTACATGCATTTGAAGACAACGTGGTGCAGTAGCGGGTTGACAGCAATTTGAGGGAAGCTCAACCGATCGACACAACACAACACAGAAGCTGGAGGTGGAAGGTGGAGGTGGCTGTGTGGAGAAAACTTGCTTGTCGTGCTCTGATTGGAGGATGATTTGGCGTCGGCAGCAGCTGCTGGAAACAAAAGAAACCAGAAGCAAGAAGAAGAAAGAAGAAGAAAAGAGAAGAAGGAAGAAGAAGATGGTGCACGGCGCAAGGGAGAAAGAGATGGAAACCTAAAGTGACTAAACAAAACTCACCGTTTAACTATAGAGAAGGAAAGGGGCTGGGTTATATCAAACATACGGGTTGGGTTTACACAGGCCGGTTCTTCATGCGGGCTGGGATAATACACTACACATAGGCTGACTTAATAAATCACAAATGTTGGGCCATTCTATAACATATACGGGCGGGCTTGATTCCAAAAGCACATCGGTTGGGGCCATTTAAAACTTACGGGTTGGGCTATATAAAAAAACACACGGGTTGGGCTATTAAATCACAAGGCTGGGCTGCTCTTTTCACATACGGGCTGGGCCCGATTAACACACACACAACCCATTTAAAACAATTAAAACACTACAAATTAAAAGCCCAATTCGAAAACATATACAAACAAAATAAAAAGCACAACAAGTAAAATAAAATAAAACTAATAAATTGAAATAAATTAATCAATAATAATAAATAAAATAACTAGTAATTTTAGAGATCTCACACATGTATACTTAGAGAACTATAGGGAGGTGGTGCCAAAATTTCTACTTATGTGGAAAGTAGTAGAGTGACGGAATATGTGCAATATGGATAATATAATCTCGAATAGGATAGGACCAACTACCTTAGAAAAATAGCGGTGAGAATTGGAGCATGATATGCATGTGAATTTTCTATGTACATTAAGTGTTATTAATAGATAGAACTTTTTAGAAATGGACAAAAATTAGATGCATTTAGGCGATAGACTTGGAAAGGATTACGCACACTATGCACGTGGAGTAAGAACCTTCATTGATTTTGCTCGGGCCTCTGTTGATAGTCATGGTTATATTAAGTGTCCATGTCAAAGGTGTAAAAATTTGTGTGCGAGAGGGTTGGTTGAAGTTGAAAGTCATATATTTGTGAACGGTAAAGATCTGGTGTATACCTGATGGGCACTGCATGGTGAGCCATATGCAAAGTCAGTGGATGCACTGTTCGGTCAAAATGACAATTTGCGAGACATGGATGATGATTATAAGCAGGATGAGATGGAGGAGATATTGGGTGATATTGGAGCTGAGATGTTTAAGGATGACGTAGACGGGAATGTCTTAAGTGGTCGAGGGACTGATTCTGAAAATTTTGTTGCAATGTGGGAAGATGCAAAGCGTGAGCTTTGTGCAGGCTGTACAAAACATTCTAAAATGTCGTTTATTGTGTGCTTGCTTCATATTAAGTCATTGTGTGGGATGTCGATGAAAGCAATAAACATGGTATTGGATTTATTTAATGAGATGCTTCCCGATGGGTATGCATTGCCAAAGAACTTTTATGAAAAGAAACAGTTGAGAAAGGGATTAGGGTTTTAGTACAAGTCAGTACATGCATGCAAGAATGATTGTGTTTTGTTCTGGAATGAGAACGAAAGGAAACAAACATGTCTTGTATGCGGAGTGTCGAGGAGGAAGGCTAAGAAAAATGTACCGGTTAAGGTGTTGCGATATTTTTCCTTGAGACCTAAGTTGCAAAGACTATATATGTGTAAAAAAACAGTTGCTGATATAGGTGGCATGAGGAGAAAAAAGTTAAGGATAAAGCATACATGAGGTATCCAATTGACTCACTTACATGGCGATCTTTCGATGATCAATACCTAGAATTTGGGATAGAAGCTCAGAACGTGCGCTTGAGACTCACAACCGATGGATTCAACCCTTTTGGGAATATGAGTACAAGTTATAGTAATTGGCCCGTAGTGTTGATTCCGTACAATCTTCTGCCATGGAGGTGCATGAAGCCACTAAACTTTTTGTTAACTTTATTTATTCCAGGCCCGAGATCACTTGAGAATGACATTGACATATTCATGCAGCTGTTGATTGAAGAGTTGAAAGAGTCATGGGAACAAGGCGTAAGAACTTATGATGCATCCACGTCGACATATTTTCAGATGCATGCTGCAGTAATATGGACGATAAATGACTTTCCGGCATATGAGAATTTTTCCGGTTGGAGTACTAAAGGGAAGTTAGTGTGTCCGATGTGTAACAAAGAAGCTATTAGTGAATGGTTAACATATTCTCAAAAGTTATGCTTCATGGGTCATCGACGTTATTTACCAGCAAATCATGCATGGAGAAGATAATGCGCTAAATTTGATGGGAGAGTAGAGGACAGAATTGCACCAAATGAGTTGTCTGGAGAAGAGATAATGGAACAACTGGTACATGTTAGAGTGAATAATTTTGGCAAAGGTCGGGGTAAGAATAAGAGAAAACGAGGTGTCACAGAATTGAATTGGACAAAGCGTAGCATTTTTTTTTACTTGCCATATTGATTGTCTTACATGTTGAGACATAATTTCGTTGTAATGCATATAGAGAATAATATCTGTGATCATATACTGGGTACATTAATGAGCATTAATAAAAAGATAAAGGACACGATCAATAAGAGGAAAGATCTTGAGAGAATAGGAATTAAACATAATCTACATTTGTGAGTGGAAGGCAACAGGATGGTCATGCCGCATGCATGTTTTACGATGATGAATGAAGAGATGATGGATTTCTACAAATGGTTGCAAGGTGTGAAATTGCCAGATGATTATGCTTCAAATATTAGTAGATGTGTGAGCCCTGTTGACTGAAAAATTAATGGATTGAAAAGTCATGACTGTCACGTATTTTTGCAGAAGTTATTACTGGTGGGAATTTGTGAGAAGCTGACATCATCTGTACGTGTTGCCATAACTGAACTATGTATATTTTTTAAGGATTTGTGCGCTCGATTAAATTGAGATATGTTGCAGAAGATGGAAGAATACATTGTTACTATACTCTATAAATTTGAGCAGATCTTTCCACCAGCATTTTTTGATGTCGTGGTCCATTTAGCAATACATTTACCCCGAGAGGTATTGTAGGGTGGACCAGTGTAGTTTTGTTGGAGGTATCTAGTTGAAAGATATTTATGTCGATTAAAGCGCATTGTTGGGAATAAAGCCAGAGCTGAGGGTTCAATAGCAGAGACCTATATACACAATGAATGGTTAACGTTTTACTCTCTATATCTTCGTGGTATTGAGACACGATTTAATCATCAAGAGCGAAATGCTGATCTTGCTGCTCCGCCTCCTCTTGAACTATTAGTGTTTTCCCAGAATATACGACCCTTGGGTGCATAAACGGGTTACGATTTAATTGATGGAGAGTTGGGTAAAGTTTATTGGTACGTGTTAAATAATTGCCGTGAGATTGATGATTATCTCAGGTATGTTGTTGCATGCTTCAAAAAATTCTAGTTAAAAATGTTTAATTATAACTTTTGTATTCAAAACAATATTTTTTTGCACTTATGTACAGTGAGCACATTGACAAACTTAGGATGGAAGGCGTAGAGAATATAGGGGTAAGACACAAGGAAGAATTTCCTGGATGGTTTGAACAACGTGTATGAATTAAAATTACATATAGTGTTAGATTTTTAAACTCTTAACTCTTGGTAACTTTTAATACGTATATATTATTTCAATTGATAGATTTTGAAACAATGTGCTCATGATCCTGGATCAGTTTCTCCTAAATTGTATACATTGGCCCGTGGTCCTTCTGAGCACTTCGATACACTGCATGCATGGTTAGAGGTTATAGAGTCCATACTCTGGACTGTGAACGTAATAGAAAGACTTAAAATTGTGGTCTGTTGGTCGAGGGGAGTCATGGACCAGATGATATTGACTATTATCATGTCATACGTGATATTATCGGATTGAAATATTTTGGTGAGTTTGTAATATATGTCTTTAAATGTAACTAGTGGGACCTAGGCGGTGGTCAGGTTTCGATACATAGGGATAATCACTTTATGAGTGTCAATACTGCATCTAAATGGTATGAAGATGATCCATTCATATTAGCTTGTTAAGATACCAAGTCTATTACTTGATTGATCCAATGAAATGCGCTGATGAAGATAATGGAGAGATAACTTGGCGAGTAGTACCAAAATTTATCCCTCGAAATATATATGAAGCAGAAACAAGTGCGGATTATGAGAATAGTGGAGATCAAGATGACACTTCGATAGTAGAGGCCTGCCAAGAAGATGGAGAGGGTATTAACTCGTTTGTTGACCTCGATACACTCGAGTTGCTCCCCTTGTGTAGAGATGACGTCCCACCCGTTCTTTTTGACCCGTCCGTATTAAATGATCATTCAATTTAAGTAAGTAAGGAAGAAGAAGAAGAAGAGTCAGAAGAAGAATCCGAGGAGGAAGTGAATAAGGAGGACGAAGAAGAGGTTGATGACTACGACGAATATGTTATTGAGGGAGATTCTGAAACAAGCATGGAAAATACATCCGAAAATGAAGAATAAAAGTACTAAATATAGAAATCATATAGGTGACTATAGAATATTAAACTTTTCATAATTTATTCTAATTAATTTTCTTTATCATATTAATCATGCTTTAAGGATGCCACCAAAAGGAAAATGAAGAAATTTGCATCCTCCACCAAGTCCAAGTCCTGAACCTGTTGAGGACTCCCCACTTGAGTGTTACGCTCCTGAAGATCAAGTGCAGACGCAAGAGAACGATAGCCAGTCGACACCTACCAGTAAGAAAATGTTATTAATAGTTAATTATATATCAATACTTTTATCTTAATAACTATATAACTATAATTATATTATTATCTAATAGTTGATGAATCCACTCGTCACGGTCGTGATTATACACATGGCATTTCTCTTGAGAAATGTCGAAGGCATGAAAAACTCGAGGTCATCATTCCTAATAATTCCACTGGAAGAGTGGATGATAGTGTAACAACGCTTTCCTCCTATATTGGTACAGTAGTCCAAGCTTATGCTCCATTTTATGCGCAATCATCGTGAGATGGTCCGCTCGAGATTAAGAAGCACATTCGGAGTCGTGTGCTTGTTAGTTTACGTTGAGAATACATTTTTTGTATATTAGATTAGCATATTATATTTTTGACATAATTCACTTATTAGGATGAATTCGACCTCGACTTTGGCCGTAGCGAGGATTTGAGAACTGTGAATGGGTTGATGGCTACACTATTCCTACGTCACAAGGGACAATGTCATGACCACTTGAAGAAGTTTGAGACGTTGGAAGAAGCTGCGCAATCCCCTTTCCAGCAGATGAAGTTAGAAGATTGGAGATAGTATTGTGATCTTTTCGCAAGTCCAGATTATCAGGTATTTAAGATTTATATCTAATGATTATTTACATTTATATTTGGGCTATATATTATATGCATATATATTACAATTAACATTCTTAATTAATTTTGTGAACTTAAGTTCTACGAATGCACATAATAGATCCGCTTTGACTGTCCACCATCGTGCTGGTTCAAGATCATTCCATCGTCTTGCTGATAAAATAGTAATTAATAAATGATAGAATTCATTTATTTTTTGATATTCATTTATTTAAGTATTAACATTATCTTTTTAAAATTTCTAATGTCGCTTTGTTAGAAACATAATGATCCTAAAAACTTTTTCCTCATTTATGTCTATACTACTACTCACACTAATAAGTGCAGTGAGTGGATGATCCTGCCGTTGCAAATAATTATATAAGTTTTGTTATTTTTGTTAAATAAATTATGCAACATGTGAATAATTGATTTTTTATTTGTATTTCTTTTAATACGTTACTTATTGTTTATTTTCTTTGACATTGTTGGAAAAAATGATGGAGATGTAGTAAGCTTTTGGATAATCCTCTCCGAGTGACATAGACATATTCACGCAAGTACTCGGGCCCAGTCTAGGATGACAAGAGGTTTGGGACGATTTTTCAAGTATTCTGCTTCATCCTCCTCATGATCCTCTTCGGCTTCATAAATTAATAATATTACCAAAGATTTAGAAACTGCACGGCGCGAGAATGAGTATAGGAGGTCGAGATAGCAAGAGTTAGAGTCCCTCTTAGAACGACAGTCTCATTTAGAGATGCGTTTGCAAGACCAACAGAGAGACTAGGAGGAAAGAATTCGCAGTGAAGTCCAAGAAGTGCAACGGGAGATGATGGTGTAAATGGAGCGTGTTATGTCATTGCAACAGTAACGCGGTGGTCGAGGAAAAAGGAAATGAATTCTCTCAATTTTATTCGTGTTTATAACTTTTAGTATCTAATTTTAAAAGTTTATAAGACATTGTTAGTTGTAGAATATTTATAGTGTGTAATATGAAACAATTGGTATGTTTTTTAATTTTATGAAATTAATATTTCTGATCTATACGTTCGAATGTAAACAAAAATGTTTGAACATTATTTCACATTCGAATAAACGTTCAAACGTAATTACACAAAATTATTACATAACGTTGGGACGTACTTGTAAATGTTCGACGTACTCACCCCCAAACCAACAAACGACCAAAGCGTCCGAACATTTAGACGCCTCTTCTTTAACATTCGAACAAGCATCCTAACGTTATACACGTTACGTTCGAGCATTGTTCTTTAACGTCCGAATAGAAATTTGAACGTTAAATGCAGTTAACGTCCGAATATAAAAATGATACATTTGAACAATAATCAACGAACGTCAAGATCTGTCATTCAAATGTCAATTGCTCGGGTTGGCATTTGGACGTAACAAACCATCACCAAATGTTTTCTGTGACGCACATTAGGCGAGGATCGTGGTGACAGTTTCAAACCATCACCAAATGTCTTTAATTACGTTTTGGTTATTTTTGTAACGGTTTCTTCTGTTATAGAAGACTATTTGTGTTGTAGTGAATGAAGGAAAGAGAGATTTTGAAGGTTAAATATTTGTTATTCTTAATTGTCTTTGAGTACATATATAATATCGATTGTACCTATTTATATTTATAGGTAAAAGAGGCCCAAGAAATAATGAAAATCAATAGATTAATGGTATTAATTGATACTAGTTGATTTGAATGATAAATGAAATGTATGTGAGAGAATATGTCATATTACCATATATACTAGAGTATTATGATCAATATATTCTATAATAAGTATGGTAATATTACAATATTAGAGAATAATTCATGTTACATTTGCTAGAATATTATGAATATGTTCTATCATAATTATGGTAATATTCTAACACAAAATAAGATTGTGTAAAATATTTATAGGAGGAAAAAAGCTTCTACTTTGCTTGCTACTCTTAATTATCTAATTATTTATATATAGAATGGCATTGAATCTAATTAAATTAATTATGAACAATCAAAACACAAATAAGACTGCATGTTCATGTACGTACATAGTTACAATAGGGGATAATGTAACAACATACTAGATATTATACGTACTCTTCTTGTCTTTATCTCTGTTGCTGAATGATTATGAGGTGAAGATGATCTCACTGTATACACTATCAATCGGGTTCTCTCACAAACTATTCACAACAAAACAATTTTAGAGATTCTCTATGGTAGGATTCTTGATTACTCTTTATTCTAAAGGCTATCGTTGTTATGATCCCATTACTAGAAATCTCCATGTTTTTGGTCATGTTAGTTCTTGGAACATAAAATGTTTACCAATATTTCTTGTTTCTCTTCTTCACCTTCGCAATATTTCTATGTTCACTAATATTCCCATCAATTCAGTCTCTGACTTCATTGCAGAGCCATCCAACTATAAATAGTCTCTCTATGGCCCCTCCTAATACGCCTGATTAGACTAATGATCCTCTAATTTCATCACATGTCCTAGAGTTCTCCTAGGTATTTGAACCTCGTCACTCTAGTCGAGTAAGACCACCTCCTATACATCTACAAGATTATCAATGTTTTTATGCTCTTGCTACTTTTCATGAACTTTGAACTTATAGTGAAAGCTAGTTTTGATTGTCTTTGGCAAAAAGCCATGTATGATAAATTAGATGCATTCTCTAGAACTCGTACTTGGGACCTAATGGATTTATCGCATGGAAAATCTGCAGTTGAATGCAAGTGGGTATACAAAATTAAGACTCGTGTAGATGGATCAGTGGAGCAATACAAGGCTCGCCTTGTGGCCAAGGGTTTTGCCCAAGAATAGGATACTGATTATGAGGAAACTTTTGCACTCGTTGCATGACTTACTTCTGTTATATCTTTGCTTGCAGTCGCTGCCGTTCGTTGATGAAAATTATTTCAGATGAATGTCAAGAATGCCTTTTTGAATGATGATCTTGTTGAAGAAATATATATGTAACCTTCACTTGGCTATGAGTATCCTCCCCACAAAGTCTATTGCCTTCATCATGCTCTTTATGGTTTCAAGTTCCTTGTGCATTTTTTGCCAAAATCAGTTATATGGTCGCTCAGCAAGGTTTTGTTCCCAACTCATATGATTCGGCACTGTTTCTACAGACCACTGATGCGAGTATTATTATCATCATTCTATATGTTGAGGTTACTTATGGCATAGATGGTTATTACCTCTCTCAATATAAATATGCTACTATTTTGCTTTTTCACTGATAGCAAGACTGTTAATACTCATACATTTTGAGACCAATGCCAAGCTTCTTGCTACCGATGGTGAGTCTTTTTCTGATGCTACTTTCTAAGTCAACAATGCCGTATCCTAAAATCGCGTTAATCGCGCATAGAATTGGTTCATTAATTCTTTCTTTTTACTAAGAAATAACGTTGTATATATCGTTAACTTTCCTGTAAATATTAAAACTATCATGTAGATACCGAGAAAATGAATACGTACCAACTTAAATGACTTGACTTCTACCGACCAGGGAACACCGCACGAAACCATAACATTTATTTATTATAAGGACCATGCTACGGCCACAGAGGATTTCTACAGAAATCCTCTACCGAAGACTTAAAAAAAAAATTTAATTTTTTTTTCTTTTCTTTCACTATTTTTTTAAACTATTTAAATATTTTTTAAAAATAAATAAAAATCACATATTCATTTAAAAACATTTACTTAATCATTAAGTAAAAAGAAAAAAATTAAAAAAAATTAAAAAAAACTTTCGGTAAAGATTTTCGGTAAAGATTTTCTGTGGCCATAGTGTTTTCCTTATTATAATTAGTTGGGGGTTGATGAATATGACGTCCGTCCGTACGGACTAGTTGTACAAACATGCCATGATTAGTTTCGTTTTAGACTCATCGTTATGTAATTTTTTTTTTTCATTTTTTACATAAATTTTTTTTAACATTTTAAAATATTTTTAAAAAATAAAAGAAAATTACATCATTATTTAAAAATATTTTCTTAATCAAGAAATAAATAAAAATAAAAAATAAATTCCAGCAAAAATTCCCATCGAATAGGCTAGCATTTCTCCCATGATTAAGATAGAAGTACTTTTCCTAGCCAGCTAGCTTTAACTTGCAACGACCTAGCTAGCTAGCTATAGATTCCAGAATATACAACATATATATTAATGGCAGCATCCCAGACAAAGATTAAGCATTGTTTGATTGTGTCCTGAGTTTGCTGCATGAAAGATTGAAAATTGAGTTGCGCCCTTGGAAACGTGCAAAAGCCAAAAAAAGAAAAAAAAAAAAAAGGAAAAAAAGAAAAAAAAACGTAACTTATTAATTGCGGAAATATGAAGTGTTTTCTTTTTCCAAATCAAGAGGATTTTGCCCTAATTTTTGTAATAAAATTTATTATTTTTATAACCATTGTTATTTTGTTATCTCCTAATTAATGTGATATCAAATGTTTAAGAAATAAGATAAAAATAATATATAATGTTTTAATAATAATGTCATGTGGTAGGGGAATGATAAAGGTAAAGACGAAGATGATCAAATAATATTCGATCGAAATGTAAGAATGTTCATTCATTATAAGAAAAATAAATTTTTGTGATTAATTTATTCAACTAAAAAATTATTTATAATTAATTTTAATTATAAATAATTATTTCGTTGTAATTAACTGATTATAAATAAATAATTTTTTTTATAGTGACTATATATGTAGACACGTTTGAATTGTCGGATGAGAAAATCTTACACTTTCGATGGGATAAGATAGACTTGCAAACGTAATTCCCAGGCTTTTATTTTGAGTTTTCCTAGCTATCTACTAGATGCATCATTGTGATCTACTTATTCCCACGTCACCCCATGATCTAATTATAAATGATTAATTAAAATGTTACCTTTTTGGGCCACTTTTCATAGATAAATAATATATATAATCTGTGGTATGAAATTTTAAGAGTTTCTCTTCAATAAAAATATCAATAGTTTTGTACACTAACGTCACTAGCTAGCCATGAGACCTTGAAAATGATTTGGCTTGGATTAATTAAATATTCTTTAATTAATTACTGCATGTGAGCATGCCCCTACAATAAAAATGATTTTTTTTGATTAATTTATCGCGATCAAAAGACTATTCGTAATATTTTAGTTGTGAATAGTCTTTTGGTCGCGATAAATTTATAGCAAAAGGCCGTTTTTATTGTAGTGCCACTTATCTCGTTTGAATTTAGAAATGAGATGAGATGAGTTGAGATGATTTGTAAATAGTAGTGAGATTGTTGAGATGAGATGAGATGATTTTTGAAAATTTTATGTGTTTGGATTGGAAGTGAGATGAGATGGTTTTAACTTTTTAAAGATAAGATAGATGTGGGTCCTACAAATTATTGCATAGTATTTGTGATGATTTTGTTTTATTTATAAATATATTTATAAATAAGTAATAATAATTTATAAATTACCTACCCAATTTTTAATTTTTAAAATATATTTCATAATAATAATAAGATGACAATATTTTTTCTAATCAAATTATTTTGTAAAATATCAAATAAAAATATTAATTATTTCCAAAATTATTAAATATATATAAAATATTTTTTTATAAATAAATTGTGCTTAAAATCATTTGAAGAGATCGTGAGGGGAAGGGGAAAGAAATTACCAGCTGTTGGAGGTCTTCACGGTTCTCCCGTTAGTCCTTTCTTCCACAAAAATTGAGTCTGATAAAAAAACCAATAGAAAACAGAGTCTAATAAAAAATCAAGTACAAAGCCATTTGTCAAAACAATGAAAAGCATCTCAGAGAGTTTGATATACGTGTGTTTGGATTAGAGGGTGTTCATATCTACCGTACGAGATGTCTCTGAATTCAAACCGGGGTTCAATGAAATTGTGTGAATTGTTGATAGTCATGAAGTTGATGGAGCCAAAGGAAGGAACCTTGACCGTTGGGGGTGTCTTTCCCGGCCTGGTTCCTCGTAGCTTGATCTGGAATCTGTCTGCATTGGTCGTACCTGATGACTGATTGAATAACCAAACCTATATAAATATATATATATATAAATATATATATTAAGAGCCTCAGCATTAATTTTGGTAGCATCTTCGTTTACAGACAAGACAGCCCCTCCTCCTTCGCTTTCACTTTCAGAGAGAACGTCGACTAGTGATCTTGGTATTAGAGTATCTCGCCCTCAAGCTCCTTATCCAATTTGTGATCTTTAACCTGTTGCATGTTTGGGTTAACCAATATTTTACTCTCTGCAGCATGATTACTTTCTTAATTTCTTTCTAATTTCTTAATCCTTCAGGTCGTAGATTTCCTTTCTTAATCAGAAACTCCTCCTAGTCAGTTTCAACAAGTTCCTCGTATCAGTACTAGCTAGCGAATTAAGTTATGGCCGAAAATAGAGTTCAACATGATCATGTTCAGGCTGAGTTACTTCCTTGTGTGGAAGATTTCTATGGAGGCGTTTCTGTAAACATGGAGAAGCCTATGGATTCTACGGTCTTTGCTCCGTTGCTTCAAGCGTCAATATCACAATGGAGGGAAAAGGTCATTAATTATATATTTTCTAACCTTATCATGAAGTTTTTTTTTTTTTTTTGTTGTAAATGCTCAAGCTTTAAATTCTCCTTAATTGTACAGCTTATGATTTAATTTAGAATTATACTATCAGGGGAAGAAAGGTATCTGGATCAAATTACCCATTGCACAGGCAAATCTCGTTGATGTTGCAGTTAAGGTAAACTAGTGCTTTTTTGTTTTCTCAGAAGATTCTATAGAGAGTTATCAAAAAAAAAAAAAAAGAAGATTCTATAGATTGCTAGCACACACTTTTGACATAGG
Source organism: Pterocarya stenoptera (assembly GCA_003123785.1). Taxonomy (NCBI): domain Eukaryota; kingdom Viridiplantae; phylum Streptophyta; class Magnoliopsida; order Fagales; family Juglandaceae; genus Pterocarya; species Pterocarya stenoptera. The sequence goes on along the minus strand of QEOT01124315.1, from coordinate 312,944 downwards.
GAATCAGCATTTTGAATTTCGTACACTTTTATAGATTCAACGGCCTAAATATTTAGTTTATGTGATGCAGTCGGGACAAATAAGGATATAGTTTCGTATTGATCAGAATTTTAGTCATTTCGACTTGTACTGATTGTATTGGCTAATATTTCGGCATGTATTGGCCTATATGTCAACCCGTACCGGCTGATATTTCAGCTTTACTTTTTTCTTTTTTTCAAACTGCAAATTTATTTTTTTGACCCTCAATTCGGACTAGACTATATATAATTTATATATATAATTTATTCATATATAAACTATTATTTTATAATATAATTTTTATATATAATTTATTTATGTATAAACAGTATCTGAAACAATACCAGTATCGAAATATCTTGTTTCAATGTCTCGACCGAAACGGTCACCTATACAGTATTCAAAACATCGAGAAGAATACCATTTTCAAATAGAAAATTATTCTATATAACTCCTCAATGCCTATCTGAGCAAACCATACAATATTCTATATACATGCTATTCAAAATATATGTCTAAAAACAAATACCTTAAGAAACCAGTTACAATCCTTATAAAGGACTATATATGTATTTGTGTGCCATTTAATTGTACCCAATTTGCAACTCCATTCTTTTTTTCTTTTCTTTCTTTTGAAAAAAAGACAGTATCCTAAATTTATTGATAATCCTTATTTATGGTGGAGGAAAACCGTAATTACAACCAGACACCTGTAGCTACAAATAATCATATCTGGCGAAACCTAGCATCAAAATAAAAAAACTAAATTATCATAAATCCACATATCAAAATAAACTAAATAAAAAACGATACCAGCCTATCAAAAGGAAACACACCACCTGCAAAAACAAAGTTAGCACCGGCAAAAAAGAACAAAACAAAACAAAACAAGAAAAGAAATAAACCAGAAGGAACCGAGGAAAAAATTAGCAACGAAGCGAAGGAAGGCCAGCTTGTCCAGAATGGAATTTTGCAACTCCATTCTCTTCCTGAAGTGCATTCATAATCTTAAAGAAGATATAATTGGTGAAAGAAAGAATATAATACCAAAGTTCAAAAAACTGCCATGGAGATTGGCTTTTGTGGCTAAACCAACTGCCTCGGGGTAAACTCGTGTTTTTTGAAGTAGATCATAAATGATGGATGGGGTTATAAGCTTCTGAAAAACTCAACTGCCAATCATGTAAAACTTAACTATTGGTAAAAATATAGTCTTTGATCTAAATTCTGCTTTGCTTTCATAATTTTCTTCTGCAAATTTTACAGCAAGGATTTAGGTATCACCACGCTGAACCAGATTACTTGATGCTTGTATTTTGGATCCCTGAAACTACTGATACTCTACCTGCAAATGCTTCCCATCGAGTGGGTATTGGTGCTTTTGTCATGAACAGTCAAAGAGAGGTATTTTATTTTGTATTGATTTCCGGTTTTCAGAAATCCTGACAATGGGGGGATCAATTTGATCCTGTTTTACTTTTCGTCTATCCGAATGTTCGCGTATTTAATTAGTATTTTGATTTTTGAGCTGTCATATAAAATTGATTTTCCGCCCCAACATGGAGACTTGGGATTTGAGAGCCATTAATGACCCCCAAAGGTCTGAAAAGTTGCTTAATTAACATTCTGAACTACTTAAATTGAAATGATCATATGGTAGGTGCTTGTAGTTCAGGAGATTAGTGGCAAATTCAAAGGAACGAGCGTTTGGAAGTTTCCCACTGGTGTTGTTGATGAAGTGAGTATATTTTGGGTGCGATTCTTTTGAAGAACATTTTAGGAGATATTTTCACCTTGGCTTGTAATTTTCCATTCACAGGGTGAAGATATTTGTACAGCTGCCATCAGGGAAGTCAAAGAAGAGACAGGAGTAAGTGATTAATGTGCAATTGGTGGAGTACTACTCAAACGAATATGACATTCACATACATGCGGATGTAGTTCTAAGACCATTTCTTTTATTTTGTTTCAGATTGAGACGGAATTTGTTGAAGTTTTAGCATTCAGGTACGAAAATTAAATTTGATCTTTCCTTTTAGTTTTGGTCTCATGACTATCTCTCTCCCTGATCTCTCTGTCAATACAGGCAAAGCCACAAGTCATTCTTTCGCAAATCAGATTTGTTCTTTGTCTGCATGTTACGACCACACTCCTTTGACATCCAGAAGCAGAATGGAGAGATTGAAGCTGCCAAGGTAAATTTTGATAACAATAATACGATAAAAAGTGTTAATTTAAGATAAAATTGCATCAAGTTGAACTAGACCTTTGAGAAAGAAATTAGAACCATTTGCTAATCTACAAGTCACAGTGGAGAAAAGCAGATAAGGTTCCAAACTTTGTCAATCCTACTAGCTGCTAGTAATCTTTAGATTAACTCTTCCAAAATCATACCGGGCGGATGCAATACCAATAGCAAATGTAAATCAGTTTTCAAGTCCTATTTGATAAAAGAGAAGACTTTTGAGGAAAATGTCAACTATGTCTCCTGAGCATGTCTCAGGATTAGAGCATGGCAATAATATGTTTCTTTATGTTTATATTGCAACCAACAAGGTTTCCTTTATGTTCATTTTTCTTATATTCTTATTCTTTAGTGGATGCCGATTAAGGACTACGCAGCTCAACCTTTTATCAGAGGACACGACATGTTCAATTATATTGCAAAAATATGCATAGCAAAGTCGGAGGAGGGGGAGGACTATGCTGGTTTTTCTCCGCTGTCTACAAAAACAGCCTCTGGCAAAACAAGCTACCTTTACTTCAATGGGGATCTGAAAAACCAATTAAGTTCTGATAATCAGAAGCAGAAAATGCCGATGTAACGAACGACATGTCTTGCTGTGGAATGGAAGTGATGACAGACAGGGTCCTCGAAGCTCACGTCGATTTAAAGAAAATGGGGAAAAAATAAAAAACTTAGCTCTTATTATTAAAATAAATCTTGTTACAGTTTCAGTTTGATCTTATTTTTATTTAAATAGATGTTTATTTTGATAACTTGATGAGATGAATGCCATCTTCCAATAAACTGTTTTGTTGAAACAGCTGTCTTGTAATAAATAAACAAAAGTTAGATGATTTTTTCTCGCATCAAGTAATAAAACAAAAATTAAGTGGTACTGGTAGTTGAGATTAGGTAAAGTTAGCAATGATATATGTTGCTGGGAAACAGTGGATCAATCCAAGAAAGTGTTGGAAAATATTCTGAAATGTTTTGTAAACTAGAGAATATGTAAAATACCATGAACAAATTAGAAAGAGAGAATCCAGTGTTGAGGCAAGTTGTGATAGACGCTTTTCTTATAATAGATTCCGCTGCTTCCAATTTTAAAAATGCACTAGGCTTCTTGACAGTTTATCCCCAAGATACAACAACGCCGGTTCCCGTTAATCTCTTCGTCGGTGCACGCAAAAAGAGATCCTCGAACCCGATATGAAATAGCCAAAATCTAAAGAAAGAAAGACAAAAGAAGAAGGAAGTGATTCTCTAATTTTTGTAGAGAATTTAGAGTGAATGAATTTGTGGGTAGGGTTCCCTATTTATAGAGAATGAAATGTCACTTGTGAAAAGTTACAACTAGAATGAAATGACACTTGTGAAAAGTTACAACTTATTTAAATGAAATAGGACTTGTGGAAAGTCATATCATATAAATGAAATGGTATTTGTGAAAAGTCACAACTTATATAAATGAAAGCGTATTTGTGAAAAATCACAACTAAAATGAACACTTTTTTTTTTTTTATATAGGAAAATACTTCATTTCATTAAGGAAAAACACCTTGAGACAGGTTACAATAGTGTTGATAAATGAAAATTTCATTCTCAATGATAGGAGGAACACTATTCCACCAAATAAACATATCTTCAATGGACCATGCATATTCCGCAAGTCAATGGGCAGCCTCATTAGTGAATCTGCTGCTATATTGGATACTGCACTCTGAGAATGTTTGCATCAAACCTTTAACCATTGCTACCACAGAACTTTTAGTAGCATTAGACTCAGATAATTTGTTGATCTCTTCAACCAAGAACAGACAGTCACTTTCAATAACTAGCTTAGTGATACCTATATTCATGCACAATTGAAGTCCCCTCAATAGAGCCACAGCTTCTACCTATTCTGGTTCTAGAAAAAGAGTTTCAACTCTACTAACTGCCATTAGCACTTCACCCATGTGATTCCTCAAAATAGCACCTATACCAGCTTTGTTAAAATCAAAGAAAAGAGCCCCATCGATATTAAGCTTAAGAAAGTCTGCAAGGGGCAACCATTTGTACAACAGATTTTTAGACTTAGTAAGCCCCGACTGTTGACTAACCAATTCTTTATTCAACTTCTTGGTCAGAACAAAACCAATAACTTGTTGAGGAGGTAAAACAATTTGTCCATGTACCATGTTGTTCCTTCTCACGCCTCTTTTCATCAGAAAAAGTGGATTCACATGTGGCAAAAATTATGCAACTTTCCTTTGACAGAGTATAAGTAAATGGCGGATTGCCAAAAATTTATAGGTCAGTAATATAGGATTTTATTGAGAAGGAAAGAATATTAGGAGAAGCCCATGTAAATGGCTTAAAGCAAAACATTCATGCTACATAACATTTAGCCAAAAATAGATCAACTTGCAAATGTTAGGATGCCCACTACTTCTATTATCAACCAGGATGTACAAAGCCAACTATGAAATGCCATAACAGAAACATAACATTTTTGTTTCCAAGAAACAACCAAATAATCTAAACACTTATATTTTTTCAAGCTTTCCACAGTTGTACCCATACTAATAATTCCATATAATCCACAAACATCACTTTATGGGGGGAAAAATTACCTTGATAAAAGCCAAAATTTGTTAAGAATCGACCTCAGGATTTTTGATTATGCCAGATTTTGGATCATTCTACATCATACAAAGTCCCAAAAATCTCCATTTACATTATTGCTAAGGGATGGAATAGCTTACCAAGAGAAATCTCAAAAACCTGCAACCCAAAAAAAGAGGAATCATCACACGCTCAAAGAAATCTCAAAATCATATATGGGATGCAAGTTGATTAGTCATGAACGGTGCTTGAAATTCAATCGACAAGTGGTATGGGATGGTGATTTCTATATATAGAAAATTATATATGAAAAACCTGCAACCATAAAAAAAGAAATCATCATCATCCTACTGTTGAAATGGACACCTTGTCGGAACGAGGAGCTCATGTCAGAAATTAGGGCTTTTGTTGGGGGAAATCGAAACAATGAGAACGGCCGTAGGTGGCCCTTGAGAAGGAGATGGGGGATCTCTAGAAAAAAAAAAAGCACTAAATGTCGACGGAAGATTGTAGCATACAATCTTTGTTTTTTGCGTCGATTGATTAGTATCGCTGCAATATGTTTATTTCATGGATGACCAGTCGACGCAGTAAAGCTATTGCTATTGCAATGGTAAAATTGTCAAAAATGATGAAAAATCGCCATAATAGATTGAATCACTGCTCATTGATTACTGATCCCGTAATTTTTGACGAAAACTTTCAGTGAAATTTTAACCGTCTCAATTAGGTACTAGTCCCAACGATTGTTTTCGCGACAATGCCAAATTCAACCCAATAAGTGGTTTTCCTTGTAGTGAGAAAGCATTATATGACCATGGTTATACCAATCCTAAGGAATTGAAATGCTGCCTGTTTATTTAAAATGCTTTCAAATGATGTTCCTAAGGTTTTCTCAGATGTATAGATCAATGACAAGCCTGTTTATTTGAAGGCATCGCCAAGCGTTGTCATTAGCGATCGAACAAAAAAAGAGAGAGAAATGACAAATTATTGCGAATTTGGCTTCTTATTAAAAAAAATCAATATTTATGATCACTAAAATAGCTATAAGTACAAAAAATTAATAAATGCTATTAATCGCAATTATTAAATAACCAATTGTAAAGTAATTTCCTCTGAGATAAGATTAATTAAAGAGTAACGTCATCTTCCACTTCAAAAGTAGAGATCCTTCTCTCCAAAGGGATTAAATCATACTTAAGCAAACTAACAAAAACATGATAAATTATTAATCCATGAACACTACGTACTCTAGCACTCAGTAACATGGCAATAATAATTAAGTTATTATTTTCAACGTTAGCTTCCATTACAAAGACATTGACCATCTCTCTTTCTCAATACATCCCCAAGACTTCCAGTTGCTTGGCTAGACAAATACCTGATTGGCTATGCTCACCTCTTTGATCTTTCTTACCCCAACATCATATACCTTCCAAATCTAGCTGTGTTTTATATTTAAATTATTTAATATATCTCAAAGATCGAGATATCACGATATACATGAATTATGCTCAAACAAATAAGTGAAGTACTTCACAGCTAGTAAAGACATAGATCGAGGATATGATACCTACATTAATGAAATTACAATCAGAAATAGATATTATAATGAAGTGGATGTATTTTTACTTAACAAAGGGACTAACTTCATAGATATATATTATATATGGTGTTATGGTTGTGGCGGTGGGGTAGAGTGTTAAAAATAGATTAATGCCATTGTGAGATGCATAAGATTTGTATGAAGACTTTTGTGCATTCTATGAATAAGACTGGTGGCTAACCGATAATGGAAGACTTTTGTCCGAAGAACTCTGCCAGGCTGAAGATTAGATTTGATCCCTTAGCCGTTTTTTTTTTTTTTTTTTTTTTTTTTTTTTTTTTTTTT